>ML843715.1:0-29973 GCA_009831015.1 Picea engelmannii | reverse complement strand
TTTTTACTGGGACGAAGCTACTCAACGCTCTTTCGACGCATTAAAACACACCCTCACAACTATGCCTCTACTATGGCCACCTAACTATAACAAAGATTTCTTATTATATCTGGCTGTCGCAGAGTCAACTATTGGCATGGTTTTAGTTCAGGAAGATGATTTGTTCTCAGAATACATGATTTATTACCTGAGTCGAGGCCTCGTAGAACTGGAACTTAATTATTCTCATATTGAAAAACTTGCGTTGGCAGCAGTTCATGCTATTCAACAGTTCCGTCATTATGTTCTGTTTTGCAAGACCACCATCATTGTTGTTGTGAATCCATTCCAGTACATGTTAACACGACGGGTTATAGGTGGAAAAATCAATAGATGGATAGTCGTCCTCCATGAATTTAACTTAGACTTCATTTCAGCAAAGTCCAAAAAGTCATTGGTCTTCGCAGAGCTTATTTTAGAACTTCCGGTTGAGTTAGGTGACGTTGTGCCTGAAGAATCGCCTATCCGGGGAGATATGTTTTTTATCACATCTTCAGATCCCTGGTATGGAGATATACTTATCTATCTCCAGACTTTGAAGTGCCCCACTTCTGCTTCTCGTGATGAGCGTCGGCGTGTACGCCATCAGGCTAAGAATTATCTCATAGTCAATGATACATTGTATCAGAGAGGTGTAGACTGCATCTTACGTCGATGTCTCACACATGAGGAGGCAATCATTGTGCTCAACGATTTCCATACCAGAGCTTGTGGCGGTCATTTGTCTGGGTTGGCAACAACCCAAAAGATTCTACGAGCAGGTTACTTCTGGCCGACGCTTATCAAAGATTGTGTAGAATCAGTCAAGAAGTGTCATCCGTACCAAGTCTTTTCTCGGAAGATGAGGGCACATCTCGCTCCTATGTTTCATGTCATCACAGTTGGTCCCTTCACCAAGTGGGGGATTGATTACACTACTTGCAACCCCCCGTCAGCAAGGGGGCACCGCTATATCATCGTCACTGTAGACTACTTCACTAAGTGGGTCGAAGCTATGCCAACATTTAAAGATGATGGAGAGACTGCAGCTCTCTTTTTATTCAACTAGATCATAGCAAGGTTCAGCGTCCCAAGAGATATTGTTACTGGCCATGGCAGTCACTTTCAGAACCAAATGATGACCGAATTAACATCAAAGCTTGGGTTACGGCAAGAGCATTCATCACCCTACTACCCCCAAGCCAATGGGCAGGTGGAAGCTGTAAACAAAACTCTTAAGACTATTCTACAGCGAACTATCAACTCAGCCAAGTCAAATTGGCATTTGATGTTATACTCGGCATTATGAGCTTACCGAACATATGTTAAGATTACAACCGGTTTCTCACATTTTCAACTCGTTTATGGGTTGGAGGCAGTCTTGCCCATTGAATGTCAAATCTCATCTCTAAAATTGGAAGTACAATTATTTCCAGACACTTCTCCACTTGAAGAACGATTAGTACACCTTAAGCAACTCAATGAGAAACGTCGTGATGTAGCCCTGGCCAACTAGGCTCACAAACATAAGGTCAAGTGTCGGTATGATAGGTCTATTCGTCCTCGGATTTTCTCTGAAGGCGACCTTGTCCTGGTCTATGACCAAGATAAGGACCCCCTGGGGGCAGGAAAATTCAAACCCATGTGGTTCGGACCCTTCATCATAAAAGAGGTATTAAAAAAGGGCACTTATTGTCTGGTTGATTTTGAAGGGAATTCTTTGGCGGAGCCTAGAAATGGGCTCTACCTCAAGAAGTATTACTCATAGCAGGTCATTGTGGGTAACTTTTTGTAACATATGTATAGTCTTTGTACTATTACTTTTTAGTTTCTTTTAAGTATTATGGACGTGTCATTGATGTTATCTTTCGTCAATATGGCAGATGTCAAGTGATTCTGAGGTGTTCGTTGGGTATGCAGACGGTGCTAGTTGGCACACTCGGAGGCTTGCCTCCACAACTTGGGTAATATTTACACCTCAGGGCCAATTGTTATCTTTCGGAGGTATATGCCTAGGTGACACTACAAATAATGTCGCCGAGTATAGTGCAGTTATTGAGTTTCTTTGTTACGCCTTGTCATTGGGTATCTCTCATCTCTGGGTCTATCTCGACGCTCAACTGGTTGTGTCATCGCTAAACAGAGTATACCGGGTTCATGATCCAACTTTACACCCACGATTCCTTAGTGTACATCTCTTAGAACAAAACTTTGATTATATTACATATTTTCATGTTCCTAGGAGATTAAACCAAATTACAGATACTCTAATTAATCAAATTTTAGATTGCCATCTTGCACACATATGAAAGAACATTGACATAAGCATGTAAATACATTTTTTCACACGTGATCCATAAGACACAAAAGATCAAAAAACCATATATAGCATCATAAAACAACCAGAGTACATAGATGGACGCAAGCGCCTAAAAAATGGGACTAATAACGAGTCACAGGGCTTATGCCCTCAAACAATATATACAAGTAAGTGCTCGTGGCACGTAAAAAGGCTAAATAGGTTCAGGGCCTATGGGCCCTATTATAATAGTCCACAACATGGGCTAAACGCCTAAACAATCGGACCCACGTCCGAGGTGCCCCCACTACATGAGGCTGCATGGATGGTGGTAGGTCCTCTATCTCCGCCATCGGGACTGTGCGAGTGAGCACAGTGAAGTTCCGCTCAACTCATCTAAGGACCCTCTCGGCCTCCCCGGCTAGGAGGTTCCCTACTACTGTTGCTCCCCCGGCGGCGACAGTTGCGGCTTTCGGTCGTGGATGACGCATGTTCCGTGCATAATCGATAGGTCGCACGGGTCCCACATCTGCATGCAACAAACGTATACCCATCAAATACTCTGGCATACAAAAAATGATATATATAACAAAAATGACATTAAAATTACATATGCAAACAAAAAAACTACAAAGGTGGAGACTTACCCATCTCCCCTCGCTCCTCACCAGGAGGCATGGGTATCTTAGGATCTCTAGAAAAATCTATCCCTACATATGGGTAATCCTCGGTCACAGGGATCTGTCATGACAGCCACACAAAGAATTCATCATCGAAGGACTCATTGGTCCTTCCACCACCCTGTCGTGGCAGTAATACTATCCATTTACACACTACAGGAAAAGAGGCCTAATGTCCTTGTACTACTTCCCGAGGACTAAAGCTCATAAATCTCTCAAAGAAGAATGAACACAAAATCGTCCCGAACCTGAAGTTCCTTTGTGTCCGCTATCGGAAATCTGTCAATTGCCTCTTCATGCACTCGAGCAGTGTGGTACTCCAGTCAAAAATCTATGCATTCAAGCACTAGATAGCACAGTTCATCTATGCGCGAGACGCCTGATGCAAGGCTATTGAACCAGTAATCCGCTCAATCAGTAATAGTATCACCTACAACGATAGGTTAGTGATCTTACTGATGGGTAACTGGGAGCCCACATGGTTAGTCCCAGCCTCATAGTGCTCGGCTATCAATTCCGATATCTTATTTGGTTCTGTAGGAAACGTCCTGAAATTGACTGGTTCCCCTCTCCTTGAGAGGCCAGTCAAAAAATAGATATCCTCAGTGGTGGGCACCAGTGATTTCCCCTCTAGCATGAAGGCCTCTGCATAAGGGTGCCAGTAGTCAATCAAGGCATTCAGTAGCCTTGCTTGCACTCGCATAAATGGACACGGGAAGAACTTCAGTAAACCACATTGCATCAACACGGCCACGACATTCGGATCTCCTGCAACCAACTCACTGATTGCTTCATGCTCCCTTTCCCTCCACTGGACATACATCTTGCCAACACAACAAAGTAAAGGAGGGTCAATACTTGCCCTTTAGTTCTCTTTTTGCTACAAAAGGGGGGTCCACGCGAGCTGTAGAGGAGACAGTCGCGTGTACACGCGGGCAGACTTTACTCTGCCCGAGTGTACATGCGACCTGTCCAGAGACAGCCCGTGTGTACCTAGGGCTGACCTTTTTAAGGTCGACGCCCACCCAAAAAATGAACTTAAAGGAAAAATTGAAGAATTGAATAGCTAGATAAGGGAGTTTGTACTTACTTGGTCCAAGGGGAAGTTTGTTTCGTCCACTGTAGCTCCCGAAATCACCGTTTTTATCAAAGGGGGTCTTTTGGCTCCAGAGTCAATTTCCAAATCAACAATAGTGATAACGAGCTGCCAGCTTCTATTTATAGACTTTTTGACCTCTTTTTGTCACTTTTTTGGCCTCCCTTATCAGTTTCTTTATACCAAAAACCATTTAGAGTGATTTAGGAGTTATATGGGAGGGATTTGATTAGGTATTGGGACACTTTTTTTGAGTTTTGAGAAAATGTTGACAGTCCATGAAATTTTTTCCAAGAATCAACTTGAGCATATAGGTTAGGTTACTACCCAGACTTTTGTGTCTCGTTATCTTTTTCCTCTGCTATAGGATCGATCCCATCAGGTTGTGACACAGAACCATCATATCTTCTTTAGAAGTGTCGCAACTTGGCGGTAGAGCTTACCAGAACATGGATGCCTAGGTAGGTCCTGGTTGCATTATGGTGTCCATGCTGTCTCTAAAACACTGTAGGCTCGGGAGTCCTTATATTCTTTCCTGAATATGAGTTTGAGCCTCATTTGCATGATTCTTCTTCGCTCTTTATCTCACCCTCAGGACTCCCAAAAATAACGGGTCTTTTTTTAAGCCCTTTTCAGACCCTTTAAACATGAAAAGATTGTCGAGCGATCTTATGGCCTTTCACGCTCATTAAACTGAAATTTGAAGTCACGTCTGTCTGGCGATAGTTTACCCCTTTTTCGGTCCAGACGGTCAACTGTACGAACAAAGGTATACTCTATGGAACTTCCATTCTTTAGAAGAGTACTCTCAGGTATAATTTTAGCCCTTTTTGGGGCCTGAGGGACTAAACTTACGAAAAAGAAACCCCCTCGGAGTCCATAGTTAAGATCTTTTCAGACTCCCTAAAATTGAAAAGATTGTCGAGTGACCTTATTCTTTCACACTTGTTAAATTGGTCCAGAAGAATATTCCTGATGGAGTCCATAGTTAAGCTTTTTTCAGACTCCTTAAAAGTGAAAAAATGGTCGAGTGATCTTGTCCTAGTCACACTCGTTAAAATGGTTTTGAATCGACGTCTAATCGGTGCTAGTTTACCCCTTTTTCGAACCGACTAGACTATCTTCGAAAAAGGTACCCCAATGGAGTCTCCTTTTATGTTTTTTCATACTCTCTAAATATGAAAAACCACCGAGCTTACCTTCTCTGGGCTCGTTAAACTTACACCGAAGGACATTACCATTGTGTGTTTTATCAACCGCATTTGCATACCTTATCCACCAGCTTTGTGACAGTTTGCGTCTGCATTTTAACACATTTGGCCGCCGGAGGATTTTTCCTGAGTATCATTTTACTAGAACATCAGTCTTGTCCTTGTGCCTTGAGCTTGTATGTTTGCAATACTCATTCCTCCATTGTAATGTAATATTATTTTATTCTTTTTCCAAAATTATCGAAAAGAACAAAAAAATCAAATATACCCCAAAAAGAGGAAGGGAAAAGTATTTTCTTTATGGGTAGCATAATGAGTCGCCCTTGGATAAAGCACATATGTCCGTTTGTTCATCAGACTATGGATGTAGTACGACCTTAGGAATCTTTTCTCGCTATATAGAGTTGTGTCCTCCACCGTTTGGTTATTCTTCCAAACATATGGAGAGTTTGCATTGCCTCCTGCTTCATAGACTTATGATTAACATATATGTTGCCCGAGTCTCATCACTTGTCGTGCTATTGTCCAAGGGAGGTTTGTCACTAAGCCTGAGTCGGCCCCTCTGCAATATGTCTCTTGTCCACATACCCGACCATCATGAACGTCCAATTAAGTCCTTGTTCGAAATCACTGAAGCCTTCAGTCCGATCATCAAGATTATCAAGTCCATGACCAACGAGTCGTCGAAGACCTCTGGGTAGTGCAATCGTACAATCATATTACACTCCTACCTGAGTTTTTGGAAGATTTTGAAGTTATTGCTCGAGCTCTGAAGATCTCATCTCCATCCATCAGGCCGAATCAGCTTCTGGAAGATGGATACTCTATATGTATATCTTTACGATTTCGAGATGTATTTCCGTTGTGTATTGTTCGCGGCTACTCTTTATAGTTATTTGACATGGATCTACTATGTATTTGATTGGTAGCCATGGTTCTATTTTTATCCCAAGCATGGGTATGCCCGCCTCGATGAGACATTTGTTATTTTGCAGACGGAAACTCCCGGTTCCTGATCCTTGGGCTCAATCGTTCGGTACATCAGTAAATATTGGTAATGTATTTCGACCATCAGATGCTCTTCTGACCTCACACATTAGGGGGCATCTGTTATAAACCTAAATTGCACCACACATGCTTACCTGGCATCAGGCCAACTTATATCCCTTATTTGCCAAAACACTGTTGAACAACTCTTTAAAAATTATCTTGAATAAAGGCCCACACGCCCTAACTCATTACTGCACACGTGTACACTCTGGCTGACCCAAAACAGCTCGTGTGTATTGACAAAAGCATGAAAAAAGAAAATTTGCCAACGGAACAAAAATCTATGGGTGAGTTAACTGAAACTCCCAGCCATGCATGGCTGAGGGTTCGTCCAAATACCTAGCTCCTTCTAGCCTATAAAAGAAGGGGTAGGGGTACCATTTGGAAGGAGGAATAATATAGCAAAGAAACTCTGCCCATTTACATATTCCATTGTCCCAACCTTTAGCCTTTCCTAATGCAAAAGGAGATTTAAAGCAAAGCAGTTGAAGGACAGAAGAAGAGAAGCCCAGGATCAGGTTCAAGGAGCTGTGGCTGGTCTCAACTTTTGTAAGTTGACTCATTTTAAGTAATAAAGAAAATGCTTTTCCCGTCCCAATTCATGAACTTTTTATGGTTTGATTAGTTTATGTTTGATTTCTAACCCGTTAGTATATAAGTAGTATGCATGCATAGTTGTTGCTCGTATTGAATGCAGGTCAGCTTTGGAAGGAGCATTGTGAACAAGTAATCAAGAACAATGGAGGATCGATATCAAATGCCGGTAACGAGGTAGGTTGATCTTTCCATGCATTTACTAAGAAAAGGAGATTTAAATCTAGGGATGAAGGTAGAAAGTAATTTCTATTCGGTCATATCTGCATGCAAATTCTAAACTCTATTTGCTATTCCATATGGTGTTTTTCCCCAACAACACCTCTATCACATTATTTGGCATTGGCCATCCTCTAATGGTCTTTATCTTCTTAGTATCAACTTCTTTCCCTTATGCTGAAATTATATGCCCCAAGTAGTAAATCATTTTTTGATAAAAGATGCACTTACTTGGCTTAGCATACAATGTATTCTCTCTTAAAACTTGCAACACCATTCTTAAATGTTTCTCATGTTCCTCTTCTTACTTAGATTAGATGAGTATATCATCTAGGAACATGATTACAAACTTGTCCAGGTACTCCTTGAACACTCCATTCATCAGGAACATAAAAATAGTTGGGGCATTTGATAGCCCAAATGGCACTATCGTGAATTCATAATGCTCATATCTTGTTCTGAATGTTGTCTTACTGATGTCTTCTTCCTTTATTCTCACTTGATGATAACATGATCCCAAATCGATCTTGAAAAATATTCTTTCACCTTTCAGTTGATCAAACAAATCCTCAATTCTTGGCAAAGGATATTTGTTATTTATTGTGACCTTATTCAACTATCTGAAACCAATACACAACCTTAAGTTTCCATCTTTCTTCTTCACAAAAAGAACTAGGACTCTCCAATGTGACACACTTGGGTGCATATACCCCTTCTTTAACAACTCTTCAAGATGCATCTACAACTCTTTCAATTCTGGTGTGACCATTCTATACGACTTCTTGGACACTGGGGAAACTCCTGGAACTAAATCAATAGAGAAATCAATTTCTCCCTTTGGTGGAAATCATGGGATCTCCCTAAACACATATTCAAAATCCCTTAGGACCAGATGGTATTCAATGATTGCCACTTTATCTATGGCTTCCTCTTCCACATGGGTTGCAAAAATATGACATCCCTTCCTGAAACTCTTTTTCAACTGCATAATTGAAATCTCTCTAATAGCTACAACTCTTGGAATGCCTTAAATCTTCCCTTGGTTCCCTTCTTCATCAAGACATGTGATTGTCTTGTTGTAACATTCTAGGACAACATGGTGCTTTTCCAACCAATCATGCCAATTAGATAGTCATATGAACCCAATGGTATGGTGTTCGCATCTACCTTTGTGTTGAGTCCATTCATGTCTATTGGAAAATCTTTAACCAACTCATTGATTGTAATATACTAGATATAAAATGTATGCATAACAGAAATAAAATGCTAGTAATGGTAGAATAACAACAATATAACCATAACATTCACCACAATAACACTGAAATGATATAAGAATAACAACAGAAATAACACTTTGAATGTGAAAGCAATGTTCACAAGCCTCTTCGAGGGGGCAACTTCCAGTTGAGCAGAGTTCTATTACAATAATATCCAAGCTAGGGTTCTCATACCCTCGACTCCTATTTATACTAAAAATAAGCATCTAGAGGAAGATCCTTCTAGAAGCAGAAGCTTCTATTAGGTCTTCTTACATCCGCCTTATTCTATTTTATTGAAAGGCCTTATTAATATTGACCTTTATTACATCCGAATATATTTTTCTACCTATGTGCGGGTTAGGACCCTAACATCTCCGCCCCCTTAAAAATAGCCTTGTCCTCAAGGCTTGAGCTGAGGAAATTGCTGCAGAATGGTAGCTGATTCCCAAGTGGCGTCTGCTGGAGTTGTATCTTTCCACTAGACTAGCACTTCCTTGATGGTTCTCTGACGTAGGCAACGCTCACGCTGGTCCAAAAATGCTTCTGGTTGTAGCCAAATGGATCCTTCTTCAACTAACTCTGGAAGGTTGGTTTGAATTTGGCACTTAGCTCCAATCACCTTCTTTAAGCATGAAACATAAAAAATAGGATGTAGCTTCGAATGGCTAGGAAAAGCTAACTGATAGGCGACTTGTCCCACATGCTTGAGCATGGTATAAGGACCATAAAATTTGGGTGCTAGCTTCTGACAATGCTCGGCCTTGAGGGAAGTTTGCTTGTAAGGTTGCAGTCGAAGAAACACCTGATCCCCTTCTGCAAATTGACGTTCAGAACGACCTTGAACTGCTTGTTGCTTCATGCGATTTTGTGCCATGACCAAATTCTCTTTCAAGGTATGGAGAATGGCCTCTCGAGATGTAAGTGTTAGGTCAACTGCCTGGACCTTCGAGGCACCCAATAAGTATGAGAGAACTGAAGGTGGATTTTGTCCATATACCGCTTCAAAAGGAGTCATGTGTGTAGTTGTATGGTATGAAGTGTTGTACCACCATTCAGCTAGGGGTAATCATTGAGCCCACTGATTTTGATTTTCCGAGGCAAAACGCCTCAAATATGTTTCCAAACACTTATTGACAAGTTCCATTTGGCCATCAGTCTAGGGATGATAAGTTGTGCTGAGATGCAATTCTGTGCCTTGTATCTTGAATAGTTCTTGCCAAAAATTGCTTTTGAAAGTTGGGTCGCGATCAGAAACAATAGAGTGTGGCATGCCATGAATCTTGAAGACCCGATCCATGAAGATTTGAGCCACCGTGGATGTTGTAAATAGGTGTTGAAGGGCGCAGAAATGAGCATACTTAGAAAGGTGATCAACAACCACCATGATGATGGATTTATTTCCCGATTTGGGTAAGCTGATAATAAAATCCATAGAGATATCCTTCCAAATAGCAGGTGGAATCGACATCGATTATAGTGTGCCCGACGATTTGACTATTTCTCCCTTGTTGCATTGACACACGTCACATTCAACTACAAAATTATGAATGTCTTGTTTCATACCATCCCAGAAAAAGGAACGTTTGACCCTGTCATAGGTTTTGGTGAACCCAGAGTGCCATGTTGTGGGTGTAGCATGAAGCTCAGAAAGTACCTTGGATTTAAGCTTTGATTGTTTACTTAAATACAAACGGCCTTTGTATCGAAGTTCCTCATGGAGCCAAGAGTACCCTCGGGAAGCTAGAGCATTGGACTGCAATTGCTGGATCAACTACGAACTTTTGGGGTCTTGTAGCCATTCCTGGCGAACGGCTTGGAGCCAATCTAGTACAATGAATGAAAGAGAAAAAAGGGTTCCTTCATCTTCATATTTTTGGGAAAGTGCATCCACAACCACATTGTCTTTGTCTTTCTTATAAATGATCTCATAATCATATCCAAAGAGTTTGGTCACCCATTTTTGTTGTTCTGGGGAGGAAATGCGTTGTTCCAGAAAATACTTGAGGCTTTGATGGTCTGTCTTAATTTGGAACCATTGCCCCAATAGATAAGGATGCCACAGATCCACGACATGCAGAATAACCAACATTTCCTTTTCATAGATGGATTTGCCCATATTTCTTTCAAATAGTTTCTTGCTGGTAAAGGCCAAAGGTCAACCCTCTTGCATAAGGACAACACCAATTCCTTTCCCTGAGGCATCACATTCCAACACAAAATTCTTTGTGAAATCGGGAAGGGCGAGAACTGGAGTGGTGCACATGGCCATCTTCAAGGTTTGGAAATCTTGAGCAGTGACTGGAGTCCAAGTGAAAGAGTTATTTTTTAGGAGAGTAGTTAGAGGTGTTGCAATCTTCCCATAATTCTTAGAAAACTTGCGATAATACCCTGTTAAGCCTAGAAATCCACGCAAGCTCTTAAGAGTCTTTGGGTGAGGCTAGTCTTGCATAGCTTCAATCTTTTTAGGATCTACCCTGAAGCCATCTTTGCCAACCAGATGACCCAAGTATTCTACTTTTGAGGCGCCAAAAGCACATTTAGACTGTTTCAGGAAAAGTTGGTGCTGAGAGAGTAGATGGAGAACTCGATCCACATGAGTAGGATGGTCTGTCTAGGTTTTTCTATAGATGGGGATATCATCAAAGAAAACTAAGACAAAATGGCAGAGAAAAGGACGGAAGACATGATTCATGAGGCTTTGGAAGGTGGAGGGGGCATTACACAAGACAAAGGGCATGACCAAAACTCATAGTGGCCCTCATGAGTTCTAAAGGCAGTCTTGGGAATATCTTCCTCTTTCATACGTATCTGGTGGTAGCCCGAACGAAGATCCAGTTTAGTGAAGAATTGGGTGCCACTCAATTCATCTAGGAGGTCATCAATGACAGGAATGGGGAATTTGTCTTTGATGGTAAGTTTGTTGAGGGCACGAAAATCAAGACACATTCGCCAAGAACCTTCTTTCTTCAGGACCATGACCACAGGAGACGAATAGGGGCTCATACTAGGGCGGATAATGCCTACATTAAGGAGTTCATGGACCATTTTCTTAATTTCATTTTTTTGGGAAAAGGGGTGACGATACGGACGGATATTGGGAGGAAGGCTTCCTAGTACAAGGGGAATGGAATGATCATGAACACCACGAGAAGGAGGGAGGCCTTGTGGAGTGGAAAAGACCAATTGATGTTTAGAAAGGATGGCTTGGAGGTCTTGCGGTACGGAAGGTGTCTCTGTTGCTTGTATGGCATGGAGTTGGGCGATAACACTAGAATGACTCTTTTTGAGCATCTTTTCCATGCGATGGGAACTAATGATCTCAGGTGAACCTACGGTGATGCCTTGGAACTTATATTGGTGGCCCTCTTGGTCGAATTGCATGGTTAAGTATTTAAAATCCATGATAATGGGACCCAAAGTCCTTAGCTAGTCTGCACCCAACACAATGTCACAACCTCCCATGTCGATAGAAAACATATGGGACTTCAGGTGGTATTCACCAATTTGGAGACACGCATTTTCACAACGCCCTCCACATTTCATGGAACCACCATTGGCAATCATGATTTGGAAATTATTGACGGCATGGATGTAGTAATGAGTTTCTTGGGCAATGCGGTGATGAATAAAATTATGGGTGCTGCCACTATCAACCAAAATGATGACCTTCTGATGCTTGATGTAACCGATTAGCTTGAGGGTTTGGGGAGCGGAGAAGCTAGTGAGAGCATTGAGGGAAATGACTGGTTCTACTTCGGGAGGGTCTGAGGGAGGGGTTATGTCAGTGGGTTTAGGTGGTTCAGACACAGAGGGAGTTTCTTCATCTTCTTCCAAAATCTCCTCGGAGATGGCCATAAAAAGTTTTTGTTCTTTACACTTGTGGCCTGGGAAATATTTGTCATCATAGTTATAACAAAGGCCTTTGAGTTGGCGTTCAACCATTTCATCCCGGGTTAATTTTTGGATCTTTAGTAGAGCAAAGGGAGTAGTGGGATTTACTGGTTTAGGGCGAGGGATGAAGGAGGGTTTGCGGTTTTGAGAAGATAAAACCTGTTTTTCTTCTTTAGCTCTTTTGGTAGCCTCTACCCAACTCTCAGGCCGAGCCATGAGGACATGGGCCCAAATTTCATCCTTGAGGTCACTGATAAAACACTCTCGGAAAAAGGCATCAGAGATGCCCTCTGTTCTAAAAGCCAGGCGCTCAAAGGCAGCTATAAAGTCTTCCATTATTCCTAATTGTTTCAGCTTTGTCAAATGGCCCAAATGGTTGGTGTCAGTGTCAAAGCGTTCATAAAGCTCTATCACAAATTGTGTCCAAGCAATATACCCTTGACGAGAATTTTTTCTCCATTGCCAACGTTCTTGATCTAGATGGAGAACACCATACCGGAGTTTGGCCAAGTCATTTGTAATGTTGTATAAAGAGAAGTAATGTTCCATTTGGGTTACCCAACCAATGGGGTCCGAGCCATCAAATTTGGTCACATCCACCTGTGGAAGGCGTAGGTCACGTTGAAAGTGATGGTTCTGCAAGGTATGGGAATGAGAGGAATGGTCACCTTCAGTATGTGGGGGTGAGGAAGAGGAAGGGTTATCTATAGGGATATTCACTTTGGTGCAGAGCGCTGAAAAGACTGATTCAAGCTGGGTGGTGAGGTCTTGTTTGATTTCGCTCATTGAGGACTGCATGGTTGTATTGATGGCGGAGACATTGGCACTGAGTTAATTCCACTTCTTGTTGGGTCTCAATGAGACCAGACTGCAAGGTGTTGAATCGAGCTTCCAAGTCTTGGCTACGAGTATGGGCCATGAGGATGGGGGAACTGAAAAGGGGCGGGCGCGGTAAAACAAATTTTCTGAAAAAATGATATGGATGAATGTGATAAGAGCGAAGAGATGAATCCAATGGAATAGGGCTGAAATAATGGTGAAATTTTTTCCAGGCTTTTCTTTTTTTCGTCCGGTCTAAAGAATACTATAGAGAGGAAATGCCCAAATGCTTAACCAGAAAGAAATGTGTATTTACTTGGCAACTCGAACACAGTTGCGTGGTAATAGATCTTGTTTGTTTTAATTTGTTTATGTTTCTGTACCCAAAGGTTAGGTATTCAAGGGTTCTACAGACAAGGGTTTTCCCTGTGCTATAGCTCTCTGATATACGTGCGGGGTCCAACAGTAGTACTTGGCCCAATATCTCAGGGCACTAACTAAGGAGGATAGACTGTACCCTTATCCGTACTACCTGACTACCCAGGTACTAGAGAGTATCTTCTCGAGTGTTGTTCTTGATGACACTATAGCAGTCAGGCGGCTGATCGGTTTATCTAAAGAGGGCTTCAAGTAATCTAGGTCGATCCGTACACATGTGTTGTTTGATGTGCTACCACTCGAAGGGGTACCAGTAGGGGTTACAAGGGTGGCCAACAAATGTGCACTTAAGTACCACTTGTATTTCCTGTGTGTATGAATCCCTCAACCATGGGTTTATGCTCGTAACGACATATCTCTATGGCTTAAAGACGCCGGAATACGTCTCTACCCTAAAAAAAAATTAACCCACACTTTCTATCGAGGAAATTGCTTTGATACCACTTGTAATATACCAGATATAAAATGTATGCAAAACATAAATAAAATGCTAGTAATGGCAGAATAACAACAATATAACCAGAAAATTCACCACAATAACACTGAAATGCTATAAGAATAACAACAAAAATAACACTTTGAATCTGAAAGCAATGTTCACGGACCTCTTCGAGGGGGCAACCTCCAGTTGAGCATAGCTCTATTACAATAATATCCAAGCTAGGGTTCTCATACCCTTGGCTCATATTTATACTAAAAAGAAGCATATAGAGGAAGATCCTTCTAGAAGCGGAAGCTTCTATTAGGTCTTCTTACATCTGCCTTATTCTATTTTATTGAAAGGCCTTATTAATATTGACCTTTATTACATCTGAATATATTGTTCTACCTATGTGCGGGTTAGGACCCTAACATTCATCTTTCTCTTAGCCCTTGTGGCTAACTGAACTAACCAAGATTTCTCATGCTTACTCCTTTGTAAGTGAAATCTTTCAACAATGTTAGAGTTTATGTAACTATGGCTAGCTCCATAATCAATTAAAATTGTTATGGGTTGGTTATCAATCTTACCTTCCACTTCAATCATGGGGGATTGATACTCCACTTTCTTAATGTCCAAGGGTGCATAAATCCTTGCCATGTTTCCTCCCATTTCTTCAACTATTTTGGCCTCCTGGATGTTGTATACAGTCCCCATTCTTTCACCTTTGTGAGGGAATTCCCTATATAAGTGATTCCCCTCACACCCCCAACATTGTACAGGTTGTTTCCTTGGCCTTTTCCCAAATGGATCTACAGTATTGTGCTCATTTTCAGTTGACTGTCCTTGCTAATTTGTTTGGGTGTTTTTCTTGAAAAATGGTGGCTTAAAACCTTTTTGTCTTTGACCATTTTTACCCTTCATCTTGTCACTTCAAGATTTTTGGAAAACTGGCCTTCCTCTACTTTGATCATAAAGATGTCTTGCTCTCCTTATGGTTTCCTCCAAGGTATTGGGGTTATCATATGGTATTTTTTCATAGTAGGAAGAGAGTAACCCACTTAAAAAACCTTTGTATTTTGACCTTTTCATCATTTATGAAGTCAACATACGTCAACAACTCAAAGAACCTCATTTCATATTCTTCCATTGACATGGTTCCCAACTTGAGTTCAAATATCGCTTTTGTTTTCCTTTCATAATAATGTTCAGCTAAATATTTCTCTTGGAAATATTCTTTGAACTGCCTCCATGAGATCATCTTCTCATCAAGGTGCTTGGCTTGCTTAAGTTGATCCCACCACATGGATGCTTTTCCTTGCAAGTGGTAGGTTGCAATTCTGACTTCTACCCAAGAGGGGTAATCATCTAGCTAGAAATATTTCTTCATTTACAACAACCAGGCCTCAACCTCTTCTCCTTTCCTATGCTCACCATTGAAATTTGGTGGCTTAATCTTATGTAGTTCGCCTTGCAAGATGTATGCCTCGGGCCTTCTCCCCTATCTACGGACAAGAGACACACTCGAGCTACTTCCTGGCCCTGAACTTGCATGAGTTCTTCTGGTGGATTTTCTTGGAGAATGATGGTGCTTACTCATGCTTCTTGATTTCCTATCATTTCCATGATCATCCCTTTTGCTATGGGATCTAGATGTTGTCACTTGTCTAGCACTAGTTGCTTGCTTGGTTCCAAAATATTTGCTAACTTTCTTGTGTAACATATTCAAACTTTGAAGTATATCTTTGTGATGCTTCATAATCCTTTCACTATCATCCTTGTATCTATGCACTTCTCTATGCAGGCTTCTCATAGTTACAAGCTCATGCTTGTCTCTTCTCCCATTTGACTCAATCTAAACATTACCCATGTTGAAATGCAGACCCTTGATATCTTCTTCATGGCTATAATATCCCTAAGCATCATCCATGACTCTAGTTCTCATATAAGAACCAAATTTTATATCTTGTACATCTAATTCTGCAAGAAATGTGCATGTAATAATTAATGTTAGAACATGCATAACATAAAACATTTAATCAGTTAGAACAAAGGTCATTATTTATCCCAATTCATGAAGTAAATAATGAACTAAATCGAAAATATGATTCCTTAGATACATTCCTCTCGGAAACAACTTTCCAGCAACCATACTTATGCCTCAATCTAATTTTTGAGCGAAAAGTTACAACATTTATAAGTTGCAATTTCCACTCTTTCTCTGCTACAGAAATATCTTTTATCACTTTCTGAGAAATTTTAGTACCCAATTCAAAATTCTAGGTTAACAAATGTCTTTTACTCCTCAAGACCTTTCCAACAACTATTCATTTTCTCAAATCCGAGCTCCGAGTTAAAAGTTATGGTCTAGAGAAGTTTAGGTTGTTTTACCCAATTTATTCATGTATGTTACATGGGTCTTATCTCTCTTCTTGCACATTTTTACATACCCAGATCTTAAATCTGGCTCCATGGTTGTCTTTTATGGACCATAAGATTTCCATATATTGCTCATATGCCCCAAACAAAATTCTAAGAAAGGAGTTTTTCCCTTGGAAGTAATCCAACCTTGAAATTTTGCCCTTATTGTTTTGGTTGTAACTTTCTCATACAAGCTATGTTTTGTGAACAAAGTAACTCCTTGGAAATATCTCCTCGAGCTCTTTTATTTTATATGTAGAGACACAATATATCTTGGCACACTCTATTCTCGTGGGTTTTCATTGGCTAAAAATGTCGTTTAGGGTCTTAAAATCGCCCCGCAAGTTAATGACCTTAAAAAATATGAAAAATTTAAAATTTTTCATATAAAACTGATTGTTTTTCCTGTTGTAACAACCCTTTTAATTTTGAGTTGTTGATCTCAAATCACATGGAATCCGAGTCATTGATCCACACTCCATCGACCATCAACGTTCTCCCTTGGGTGCACACATAATTTTTCCCAAGCTATCGACCCAATTGTCAACCATCGACCTATTCCCTTGACAATTGATTCACAACACAATGCTAAACCGATCGACCCGACCATCGGTCGTCGGTTGTCGGTGATTTTCATTGGAGAATGAAATTCCTCATCAATTCGGTTGACGCTTGACCATCGGTCGTCGGTCATTTCTCTTGGTCATCGCTGGTAACACATCGCTAAACCGCCTAACCCGACCATCGGTCATCGATCGTCACCCATCCCTGTTAGCTGACTTGTCAAATTTTGATGTGATATGACACGTGGATTCTAACGTGGCATGACAATTCATCCTGAGGTTTCAACTTGGCTGACGTGGAACGAAATGTGGATGTTGACGTGGCATTACATGTCATCACCCTTTTTTCTCCATCAACCATCGATCGTTTCTCTTGGACGACTCAAACACCTCGTTGAATCGGTCAAGACCTAACCATCGACCCATCGACAATTTCTCTTGCACATTTGAAAACACTTCGTCGAATCTGACTGACCCCTGACCATTGGTCATTGGCCATCAATGATGTCTTTTATCCAAACCAACTCTTCGCCAACTCAACCGACCCTACCATCGGTCGTCAACATGTTTTGTTGGCGAACTTCAACACTTAGTGATTTTTTATCAAATTCCGGGTGAATCTAAGTCATCGATCTTCAAGCCAAGATGATCTTGGTCATCAATCGACTCCCTTCTTCTAATCTCCAAAAACTAATCTAGACTGTCTATTGATCAATTTTCCAAATGGTCGAAAATGAATCTTAGTCGTTGATTCACTCAACCTTCCAAACAACTGAAACCTTATGGATTTTTAAATTTATCAAAATGAATTTGGGACCTCAGGGATGATTTTAGGGGCTAAATTTCACTCATGGGCTAATTTTCCATGGTTTTTCCAAAAACGAGATTCGCTATTTTAAAAAAGATTCGCCCAAATTCTATAGGACAAAATTATTTTACCTTAAAAATTGCCAAAAAATTATAAAAACTATATAAAATCGTTAGAAATTTGAATATTTTTACAAAAATATCGCTAATCATTTATAGTTGGCATATGAAGGATTAGTAAGATTCACCAAGGTTTCTACATTTTAAAATAAATTTCCATCCTTAAAATCATCCCTGATTTGGGTTGTTGATCGCGAGAACAAATGCGATCTCGACCGTCGATTCCTCAAACTTTCTGCAACACCACGACGACCATTAAAACATGAAATTCAACCATTCTAAGATGAATTCAGTTCTGCAACCTATAGATTCACGCCCCAGATCATCTCTTTGAATTTCCCGAGGCATTTAAACTCAAAATATACCCATGAATTATGGGGATCTCGCTCCAACTTTTTTTTTCCCTCAAATTAACATAGACCAAAGTCTGCATCAATGAATTTTCCCAATTCATAGTCATCTTGGCCCATACAAGCTCAATGTTTGAACCAAAGGCTCTCATACCATAATGTAACATCCCCCAACCCGACTGAGAAACATTACGTCATGAAATACTCATAAAAACGAAAACTTATGCTAACTAAATAAGTTCATGTAGCTTACAACTACAAATTACATACAGATTTAACTATTGAATGTTACCATTATTTTGATGCATCTACAACATTAAATGCAACTATTAAACTCAATTTCAACATCATATAAATCAGTTTGACACACAGAGTTAATGGACAACAAATAAACTCATAATACAAACAACAACAAGATAAAACACTTATCTTTTATAAGCAGTTGTGCAACTAACTTCTTGGGACGAACGTTCCACCCAACCATAAACTTGTTGCTCCAAATATTAACAACAAGTCCCCCTTGAGTTGAGGCTAATAATCCACAAAAGAGCTCTCATTGTTCACTCACAACTCAAAATTCCCACAACCCATTGGTATTCTCCTACAACTATCCCTATTTTTCCATTGGCTCTCTTCCTCTCGACCAGCCGAACCTAAGGAATGTAACCCTTCACTGATCTCGGTCCCTCGGGCATCCCATTCATTTATCAGGGTCTCTCTAGCACATGTAACAAGTAATCTCTCAACTAGGAACTGAAGGGAACTTATTGTCAGGAAAACTACCAGCAAAACAACAACAACACTTGTTGTTACAATGAAACTCACTTAGGAGTTCACTCTTCAGGCATGACAACCTGGTTCTTCAGTCTTCAGCTCCAAAACGCTTCAGATACACTCCAACATGCTCTAGAATTTTCCCTCCATGGATGCTCCAACTCCAAGCTTTGTTTCTTTCTCTCTACTTGTTGTTCATGCACAAAACTTGACTGTGTAAAACTGTTGTCCCAACCCATACAGATTTCCTCCCTTTTGCTTGTCTTTCTTTATTCATACACTTCCCCAAACTAATTGTACTCAACCCCCATGTGCCCAATAAATATGGGATGTGACTTCTCACACCCACCCTCTTACATGTATTTAATGACTGGCTTTGGGAACACTCAATCAGAAATTAGAAGGTTCATATACCAATAGCAAATTTAAGAAAATTGGTTGAATTAATATACATGGGTAATTCCCCCTTGGATCCCTTCTTAGGCATTCTCTTAGATCCTCCCTCTCTTCTGGATTATTTCATCCTCCATCTATGTCCATGTCCCCTTAGCAACTGGCATCACATTTTATTAATAAAACATAGATATACAATTTTCATATTACATCGCTTTGGCCGTAACCACATATTATATCTACATAAACATTAATTAACTGGGGATTATAGTGGAGATGTTACAATTTCACCCCCACCAACTCCCCCTTACCCATTTTCTCTCCATACATCACACCTTTGAGTCTATGAGTGACCAACCCACCACTTCAAAGGGTAGCACCGAGTGGGGAGGAAGAGGTGGTCACTAGTGCAAAAGGTGCAACCAATAGAAAGTGACAACTCACTCCATCTAACGATGATGCCCCCCCATGCCACCCTTTGTGGTGACCCACTCTATCCACTAACAATGCCCCATGTGCCACCCTTTGTGGTGACATGTTTGTAACTTGTTGCCCACATGGGGAAAAAGAGGGGAGGGAGGGCTGGATGGGAAATGAGTTGTGGGATGATTCTGAGAACCACCCCCAACCCAAATTTTCATTTTATATATATATATACACACGGTGACAACTTTTTTTTTTAAAGGGTAAGCATCACCCTCTCCTTTGATTTTTTTTTTCTTTATTTATTTTTAAAAATAAATTTTCAATTGTTTTAAATTATATTATTGTTTTTCTCTTTTTCTCCTATTCTGATTATAAAAATGTTTTATTTGATATATATATATATATATATATATAAACAACATTTAAAAAAAATGTTGATACTTTATAACTAAAAAGGATTCAAAATGTCTTAAAAAAAGAAGAAGATGAACACTACTAGTAGCACCCGTTTTTGAAAGAAGGACTTGTAAATACGACCTCTAAAAAAAGAACATTAGAGTTTCCTTATCAAGTAGATAGCTATGTTGATTATGGACACATAATTTTTTCAAATGTTTTAAACCCATCCATATAAAAACTTTAACATAGTTTCTTTGGATAAAAATTGTTGCATATTTTTCCATCTTATCTACTTCTAAACTAAACATTATGAAATGGAGATCACTCTTGTTATTGGTAGTTTGGAATTTTCCATCAACCCTAAGCATTAAGAGATGACTACTTACAAGTACCCAATAATTGTAATTGTAACGCCTTCGCTAGTTCTTTCTTTCAATGGTGAGAGGTCTTTGCATAATATTACTACTTCACATCGAATATTTGGTGTATTCCCAATGCTCCATGACATTTTGGTGTATAAAACTCCCCTTAATTCCAACGAACTTGAGTTCACCTTAGGGGGTACTATTAAAGAACAAAATGAGCTTTCATTGGCTCTAAATTGTTTCGAATATTGCTATGATTGTGTCTCTTATCAGGTTGACACTAAAATATTTAACTTGGTGAGAGTTTTCTGTCTAAAAACTTTTATTATTTCTTGCTAACCAAATTTCCCATTTTCCATCGAAACCACTCTTAAAATGATGCCCATGCCACTCTTAAAATTGATATGAGGGACCAACACGTGGGAGATCTATATTGGTTCCATGTGCAACCTTTCATTTGAAAATGAGTATTTATTTTGGTTTATTTGAGGTTAGAGTGGGAGTGGGAGACAGGAAAGAAGAAGGAATTATGCGGGTCATGATGGCAAAGAAAACAAGATGGAATCCAAAGGAAATTACATTGGAATCCAAAGTTTTAGAGTTAAGATATAATGATTAACAATATTAAAAATTTAAGAGGGGATTAAAGTAAAGTTGTAAGGTGTATGGTGTTTAATAACTGATCGATTTAGAATTTAATGATAATTAAAATAATTTGAATTAAAAAACATTTTATTAAAGTTTTTAATTTCAAATTTATATTTAAAATTTAAATGTTACATAATTTTTATTTATTTATTTATTTATAGTTTATTTAATTAATAAAGATAGTTTTATAAAATGAGTTAATAAGGGAAGAAAATCATTTTTTTTATGACTTTGTTTTTCTTTAATGGGGTAAAATTTTATGTTTTTATCAATAACATATCTTTAAATGTTATATTTGTATAATAGAATGAACAATTTTTAATTTCCACTCAGATGGGGTGTCAACCATTGGGGCAAGGGGCACCTATGTGGGGTCGCAAGCTGCCAATGCGTCAACTATGCACCTGTTATTAATATCGGAGAATGTGGAAGGACATCGGTTAGTGAACAATGATGTAAGTTCAGGCCATGGGATGTACAAGTCGTCTTGAGACAACATAGAAGCATGAGGAAGGGAGGCACGATGATACCAGATGGCTACCAGACAAGGGCATAGTTGTTGAGGAGTATGAGTGGGGAGTTAACTACACGAGGGAAAAGGAAAAGGTTTGCAACTCATGGCAAGAAGAGGTGGAGCGATGATGCTACGAGGGTGACAACGAGGTTTTGAACTAGTATGACGAGTTTAAAAATGAAAGGCATTGATGATTGGGCATCTGGGCTACATCTCCACTCAGCAGAATGTTGGGGAAACTTTGAGCAGTGATAGCCGGGAGGAGATAAGGAGGGATGGGCTTAGGGTGGCTCCGCCAGCTTGGGTTTATCCAACATCCACATACGCAAGTGGAATTCGAAATGGAGATTTGCAGGTGGTCGACAGGATTCACACCAGGCACTAGCACTAGTAGAAAACATTGGTGGGTGTTGGGGTTCATGGGTAGTCTCGGCTCTATGCACAATGCGGTGGTGGATTTTTGGTACATAGGCATGGTGACCAGACACTACACAAAGGGCGGATAGGGGAAGAACAATAGGATGCATGAGGTTTTTGGGTCACCTTCGTCATTTAGTCCGGTGGCTTGAACTAAAGCGGAAAGGGCAACATGGGAGGCAGTGACTTGTTTTCACAACCTCTGCACTAATTATGAGAAGCAGGAGGCTGCAAAAGTGGAAGCGGCCATGCGCAATAAACAAATGACAACCTTGGATGGCAAAATTATGAATGAGGTGAAGGATTGGGCTCCTGACTCGGTCTACTCGCGTACTCGAGATACCAAATACTTCAAGCTAGCATAAACATACTAGATAGTGAAAGCTATGATGGGTCTGGCATTGGAGAAGCAATAGGAGAGAACATGGCCACCCTTCATTCCATTCACATTTTTTAGGTGAAGTTCGAGCTCCTATGTAGATCACAGTTCAGGGTCAGGTTCACATTTCATCCCGAGGGAGAACATGGAGAACCAGAAAACCAAATGGAAGGAATCTCCAACTCTACAGGGTCCAAGGAGAAGTTGATCATGGTGGACGATGACCAATCGACTTCAAGATCTGACCAAAAATATGTTAAGAGCAAGGAGCTTCTCAGCCTTGTAGTTGGTTGTCAGGTTTGAGACTTGAGTCCCGTCTTGTTTTGATTTTGAAATCTTAGCAATTATGTTGGAACATATTATATATATTTCCAGTTCGCATCATTATGTATCTATGTTTGAAGTAATATCATACCTTTGTAGTCTAAGTAGCGAAATAGTAACTATGACAATGACAACAATTGATGGCTTAAAGACTCGATCAAGGTCTAATTTTCTGCATGGTAGACCCCTAGGTAATATGTTTGTATTTATTTTACTATACATAATAGACAATCATAGACCCTTTTTTGGCTAAAAAAAAATTCAAATTCACCCTCTCTACCACCATAAAGAATTTTATGTAATAATTCCCTAATTCATTGTCTAATAGTAAGTATAACACTATATGAATCAAAATTGAATTTTTTTATATTTATTCTCAAGGGTTTATTAAAATTAAGATGATGTTTCAAAAAGTTTGAATGGTAGGGAGGTAGGTCTCACACTCTACTCACCCAAGTTCAAATTCCCGATGAGATAACAGTCCCTTGTGATAAGGTTATAAGGGTAGATGTCCCCCAAGAGTGGGACCCTTGTGTCTCTAGACATATCGAGTCTTGCTAAGTCATAAGTTCATGCTAGGCATTGGTTTATGAGTTGTTGACACTAGCCTAGAGTTTATAATGACAACTAATTAGATTTGAACATGAATCTCGCCCAAATAATCCCAACTAGTTACCAATTTCCCTAAATCTTAAAAAAAACGAATCACTTCTTTACATAACATCTCTTTTTTATTTTTCATTTAATTACTTAAAATTATAAACCTTCTCAAAATTTTATAATATATAATTAATTTTATTTGTTAACCTTATTTTATAAACATATATATTCACAATACAATACAATTTCTTTCCTTCTTCATTTATAATTAATTTTAAATTCATCAATTTATTTCAAAACTTACATTTTATCTTTTTCCCTCTCAACAACCATCACTTCCTTAATTTCCTTTTATGATACAAGGTTTTGATTCCAATATCTATTATTGTCTAAACATAGATGGATCTAAATTCATTTATCAGATGGATCTAAATTCTCAACCCTCTTGACCTCTCTAATTACAAATAGTTCCCTCGCTATGTTTGAGGGACACTTAATTTCACTCCAAAAAGGTTAATATTTTCCTTTCCCAACTTTCGGAAAACCTTTAAAGAATGCACTTTTATATTCAAACATTATATAATATACTACATGCTAGAGTTTTATCACCAACCTATCGACGGTTTAGGGTGTAAGAGTTCATGTAGGAGGTTTTTATGATTATATGTTAGGTTTAAGGATTAATATTTATTAGAATTAATAAACATTAAGGGTAAAGGTTAAGGAGTTTTGCGTTAGGTTTAAGGTTAATGATGTAAAAGTTAAGGACTATAATTGAAGGTTAAGAATTAGGATGGATGGTTAAGGGATAATGATTAAGATTTAAGCCTTGAAAGTTAACTAGGGTATTTTGAGGGTGAGGTTCAATTGAGGTTGAAGGTTATGGGGTTAAATTTAATGATAAGGGTGGAGGATGTAAGCGCTCAAGGTCATGGGTTGATTAAGTATTAAGGTATAGGGTTGAAGTGTAAAGGTTAAATTTTAGGGGCTTTTGTGCATAATCAAGGTTAGTAGTGTGAGAAATAATGATTTGGCATTAATAGCTAACAAAATACAAGTTAAATGTTGAGGGATAAAGCTAATGGATTAAGTGAGTGGGTTTTTAGTGTTTAACCATGCACAATAGTCAAGGGTTTAGATAAGGTTTAGGGTACTATAGGGATTACGGGAGTGGGCATTTAATGAATAACCATGCATGAGGGTTAAGGGTTTAGATAAAGTTTAGGGTACTATGGTGCTTAAAGGTGTAGGTTTGGCAAGCAATATTGTTGTTTACATCTTGAATCGTTGTCCACACAAGGTTCTGAAGGACAAAACCTCTGACGAGAATTTCACTAGTGAGAAGTCACATGTATCTCAATTCAATATATTGGTTGTCTGTTTTATATTCTTGTGTTTGATGACAAATAAGGTAATTTTGAGTCATGTATCAAGGGGATCTTTGTTGGATACATTGAGACTTCCAAAGGCTATTGGATCTACATTCCATCACAAGGAAAGATAGTGGTAAGAAGGGATATGCAATTTGATGAGGATGGGTGATCCAAGAACCTCTTACAATGATTGAAGAAAGTGCAAACCTTGTTGTTCCATATTCATATTTGAAATTAAAAGAGAAATCATATTCAAATTTTCAAGATTCTATCAAAGGAAAAGATGCTATACTACCTTCTAGTTTAGCAAGAAATCCAAGACGACTTACCTAGACATTACATGATGCATAGGAACAAACTGGAAGACCTAAATCTACATTTCATGAGAGTCATCCACCTAAGAAGTTTCCTACTTATGTTGCATTAATTGCATTTATTTCAGGGATATATTCTTCCAACTCCGAGGAGGCCATACAAACACATATGGTGTGATGCCATGACAAAGAAGTATAACTCCATCAAAGTCAAGAATGATGTTTTGGAGATAATTCCAAGACCTATTGGGAAAATAATGATTATTCTAGAAGGATATACAAGATTAAGCATGCAACTGATTGGAGCATTGAAAATTACAAGGTTGGGTTTGTTGCCAAAGGATTCTCTCATAAAGAGGAAGTTGACTCCAATGAAACTTTTGCTCCAGTTCCCGGGTATACCTTTATTCAAACTATCACGTCTTTAGCATCTTTCCTTGGTCAGTCTATAATAGATGAATGCAAAGAGAACATTATTGAATGATGTGATTGAAGGTGAGGTATATATCAATCGATGAAGAGGTTTTCATATCTATGGCCCATGTTTGCATGTTGAAGAAAGCCCTTTATGGCTTGAAGAAGGTACCACATGGATGGTACTTCAGGATCAATGAGTATTTCAAGAAGTTGAGATTTTTCGAGACTTGTGTAGACTCTAATATTTATCTTTTGTATGTAGATTTGCTCTAGTTGTCTTGGTCCTATGTGTATATGACCTCATCACTACAAGGAATTCTAACCAACTCATTTTGTGGTGTAACAAGAAATTGACCAATGGGTTTGATATGAAGTACATTGATCTATTGCACAATTTTTTGGGATTAGAGATTTGGTATTTTTTGCGATTAGAGATTTGGTATGTTGCATGCTAAGTCTTTCTTGAACTTAGGGAAAAATATTGTGGAGATTCAAAATAGACTTTAGAGGTTGGATAGCAAATCCAGAGCTTCCCCTATGGTCTTAAATATGGAGTTAGTTCATGTTCATGATTCAAATTTTGGTTGATCCTACTTTATACGAGGAGTTGATTGGGTCTCTGATGTACCTTGTGAATACTAGGCTATAAGCAATGGTCTTGGATAACATTCCTATAGATTCATAGGTGCCCGACATTCTAATGAGCCCTCTAGCAAAGCAAAAGTTCGTGACACTAAGAGAGATGCTTGGGTTGGTGGAGAACACATTCCTTGTAAAGGATTGTTAGTTTTTTTGTTGTTCTAAACGTTTTCTCCATTAACCATAAGTTTCTATCATTTCCTATTTTTAGGGATTTTCTAATTTTTGTAGTGTTAGTTATAGATTAGAGTTTACTAGTGGATTAATGATTAGTCATTAGTGAGTTACTTGCATTTAAATTGAGTTGAGTAATGACCATGTGTTCACCACATACATGAGTGTGCTTGGCGTATATTGGCATGTGTCTACATATTCTTGCACTTGTGGGGCACATTACATGAGGAGTTACATAAAGGTTTTGCTTGGCATGTGGCCACCACATGTATGAGTGTTCTCAGCATGAGTTGGCATGTGCCTTCCTATTGTAGGCACATATGGAGCACATTACATTGTGAGTTACATAGAGGAGCATGATTGGCATGTGGCCAGAACATGGAGTGTGCTTTGCTTGTGGCCAGCACATGGAGGAGTGTGCTTGACATGTGTCAGTATTCGTCTACCTATTGTTGGCACATGTACACTGCATTACTTAGAAGATTCATTTTTCTATTCTCAAATTTTTTTGTATGGATGGACCCCTCTTATTCTCTTCTTGGACTTTTGGACATGTAGAGTGCATTACTTAGAAGATACATTTTTCTATCCTTAGTCTTGTTTGTATGGATGGACCCCTCTTATATATTCTTGGACTTTTGGACATGTAGGGTGTATTACTTTACTTAGAAGATACATTTTTCTATTCTTGGACTTTTGGACATGTAGAATGCATTACTTGGAAGACACATTTTTCTATTCTTGGACTTTTGGACATGTAAAGTGCATTACTTAGAAGATACATTTTTCTATTCTTAGACGTTTGAACATGTAGAATGCATTATTTAGAAGACACACTTTTCTATTCTTGGTTTTGAACATGTAGAATGCATTACTTAGAAGACACACTTTTCTATTCTTGGACTTTTGGACATGTAAAGTGCATTACTTAGAAGATACATTTTTCTATTCTTAAACTTTTATGTATAAATGGACCCCTCTTACTCTACAAAGAGAGACAAAAAACACATTAACAAATAAGTAGTCATTATAATTATTCTTCTAATATTAATAATAAAAAGTTATGTAATCATTATTATAGATTTTTTATTTTTTATTTATAAATTTAATGTTTTTTAAATATATATTCATCTATTTTGAAAAACTAAAATTTAAATAATTTTTTCTTAAATTTTTCAATTTCTATTATAAAATATATTTTTTAACACATATCTACTATCATAAATTTTAAAACTTTAATTTTTATTATAAAAAAAATTTAAAAATTTTGATATATAAAAATAACTACTCATTTAATAACTAACAACAACCAAACAAAACAAAAACATCACCACTAACCTATAAAATGTAAACCCAAACCTGACAACTATAATATTAAATAAACATGTGCACAGATCACATTATAATAACAAATAATAACAAAACATTTATTCAATTAATACTCCCTTTTCAAACAGGAAAAACAAACTTCACATGGGGCTTCCACCTCACCGATTCTCTCATTAAAACATTATAAATACACACGGCCATGCCTAATTAGTTTCATTACAGAAACTCTTTGCCCTTCACATGCCCAACTCTTTCTAATAAGTGGTTACAAAGCAGTTTTAACAATATTAATTAATTGAGGTAGTTTAAATGTTTTAGGTTTTAGTTTATTTTTGAATAATTTTTTGGGATATTTATTTGAAATGTTAAAGAGAAATGTAGTAGTTTAAATGTTTTAATTTTTGACAGTTTTTTGGCGATTTTTTCAGTTTGATTTTGCCCCAAATCTGGTGAGTAATGGTTCGATCTGCAGATTTGAGTGGCTAAGTTTGTGTAATCCAAGTGTCTAAGGAGTTTTTCAACACGCTGAATCCATTTATGCATTAAAAAAAGCAATTTAAACAACAGAAAATAGAGATTTTGTCCAGATTTACATCGCCGGACCAAAAACCCCAAAAAGTAGAATGTTTAGCCAAAGCCAAGAAAAATTGTTGAATATACAACTTTGAATGACAAATCTGTATAATCTGAATATTATTAGGGTTTTTCAGCCTGCTAAATCCATTTATGAATTCACAAAAATACAATTTAAACAATGAAAATTTGAGATTTCAACCAAATTTATATAACCAGATTCAAGAAAAAAGACCAAAACATAAAATGTTTAAACAACACCGTATCAATTTCCTCATAATAAATAAGTTTTCAACCTCTGCCTCATACGATTGAACATAACCACAAGTTCAAAAGAATAAAAACAGAAACTATAAACTCTCTTTCTGTATAATCTTATATGTATAATACATATTTACACTCTGTATGAATATCAGGCACTATGCAGCCGTGACTCACCTATTATCCAGGGACCCACTCCAACGGTACTCCATTTCCCCACTGTACAAAGCAACGACCCCCATTTCTCGAACCCAACGGAACTCCACCCTGCATTGAGCGAAGGGTTTCTATATTAGACACTGCATTCTAGGAGTAAGTTAACTTGGAGCAATCTTTCTTTTTGAGTTTTGCTTTTCAGGTAAAAAAATGAGTTTAAAACTGGCCAAATTTTCAAGAGTAAGTTGAATTTTGCATGGACCAATGTTCCATGTATTTCAGAACTTTACCCCAAAAATTATACTCCATTTTAAACCAATCCAGATGATCAAAAAAATTGATCAAAATTCTAGATTAACCAAAAATAAAAACTGACTGAAAAAACCTACCCAAAAAAAATAACTCAAGAGTTAGCCCTAGCCCACTCCCACTCCCAGCATTCTACACTCAAAAAAGCCCGTTACATATGATATGGATCATCAACCAGAACAAAAAAGACCAGATGGGTTCTTCCGCAAGGTACGTGACTATGCCCGCTGTAAGGACTCGGGTGGACAACACACCCATAAGGAAGATGGCGAGCATCAAGCCTGGGTCACTAGCACAGCCTCAGCCGACCACTAAACTTTACAACATTATACAACTCGACATCTCATCGTTTGCTGTAATTCATTCAGTATTTCTCACTTCTACAGTCCACACCCCCAAAAAAATTGGCCCAATAAAATTAACTGGGATTGCGCTGGGCATGAGTGATGATCCATGGATGCTCTGCAGAAAAACGAATATTTCTCATCAATATTCCATCGATCTTACAAAACCCAACATCAATTTGTATTGAAGCTGCAATATTCATTGTTAATGGTAGAAAAGAGGGAATACCTAGGACTTGCTGTGCGCTGAGTCTCTTGGTGACGTCTCTGGATAGCATCCGGCGTATCAAGTCCTTGGCAGAATGAGATATTGAGAGCCACCGATCGCTTGGGAAGCGAAGGCGCCCACAGAGGACTGCCTCAAATATCTCCTGCGGTGTTTCTCCCAGAAAAGGGGCAACTCCACTCAGCATTATGTACAGGATCACCCCTGCGCTCCACACATCTACTTTCTCATTGTAATCCTTCCCTCCCAACACCTCCGGTGCTACGTAATACGGAGTACCCACAATTCCTTGCATTAATCCTTGCCCTGCATTCATTAATGCGAGAATTTCAACCATGGGAATCATCGATCCATACCCAAAAT
>ML843714.1:39472-49946 GCA_009831015.1 Picea engelmannii | reverse complement strand
AAAGTGTGTAGGGTAAAATAAAGAGACTAAGAAATCAATTCAAATCTGTGGTTGTAAATTTGAAAAGAAGGATTTAATTAGTTAACTTATGGTAGTGTAAAAGAAAAAATATATATATATGAATTTTAAAATAAATTGAAAAGATGCTTAACACATTTACCTTTTGGAGTTTTTTTTTTTAAAAAGAAAAAAAAAAGGGGGGGGTAAAGAATTTTGGAGAAACACGGGGGATGAGTGACACTTGTAAGACACAAAATTTTTAGAGGGTTTTTGATTAAAACTTAAAATAAATGTGAATTAGGTCAAAACTGGATAAAAAGAAAGGTGATAGGGGAGAAAGGGGGATCTGCTATGAGGTATTGTTATGCTGCCAAAATTGCAACTGGACTAATTGCTTGTGAGGAGTTGGGATTTTCTCAGTTGATTGAGTGGTAGCTCAGCCTTGGTGGCGAGCTGAGAAGCTAGGTTACTGTCTGGATTGTGTGTGGCCCCTTTGCGGCTCGGGGGGCTGAGGGGGAAGCAGAGTACCCCTAGCATTTGGCTGGGAGGTACCGGTGTAGTCTCTACTGCCAGCAAGTGGGAGAGGCATGGAGCAAGAGCAACAGAGAGTGCACGGATGTCCTCAAGCAGGCGATAAGGCAAGGTACGCTCCTCTATTTTGTAGGGTAGAATGGTTTATGGTAAAAACTTGTAGTTTATGTGGTCACTATAAAACTCACTATATAAACTTAGTTTCATGGTTATCGTTGTTCTGGCATGTATGTCGTTGTTGACTGTGAAAATTTTATTGAAAGCGCAGGACAGTGTATATTCTTCCAAATCAATGTGCTGAAAATTTTCGTGTGACTGTGGGTATGCTTTTATTACCAGGGTTTGTATTGTCGTGGGCTTTTTGTACCATTGTGGGCATATCTTGTTTTACCAGGGTTTTCTTTTATTTTTGCCATGGGTGTATTATTTAAATGAATTGGGGGGGGGCGTCTGATGTTAATGGGAACATTTCCATAGTTCATTCACCGACATTTGTTTTCATATTTGGGCGTTTTCTTTATATGACGGGGGCGTTTTTGCATTCCCTGGGTGTTTCTTTTATTTACCAGGGCATTTTTCTTTTCCTTGGGCTTTCTTGTACTGCCAGGGTGTTTTTACTCTCTGTTGGTGTAAATACCTTCTATGGGCATTGTATTTCTACCGGCGTTGTTGATATGAGCATTGTAGGTGACTGTGTCCATTTTTCGCCTTTAATGGGGGCATTACTTTTGTGGGCACTCGTGTTATCAGTTGTTGTAATCTCATTGTGAAAATTGTTGTCATTCGCTGTAATATTATCGCCTTCTCATTGTCCATTTCGGGCAATGCATTGGGGCATTTGTTATTCCATTTCAGTGTGCGTGCTTAAGTGTGGCGCGTACGTTCTGGGTATCACCGCGTGGCCAGGGTGGTCGCTTCTCTTTTCTCCCCTCCCTACACATCCGTTGAGAGACTACAGACCCCTGCGTCTCCACGACCATTGCCTCAATTCTACCCCTTTTTCATTCATTAATGTGATGGCCTTATAACCTCTGCTCTTAACCCTTCCACCCACAAGATTGTGGTAAAAACTTTATTAAAAATTGTGGGTTCTGGGTACGTCGTTGACAGGGGTTGTTGTGCGAGCGTTGACTGTGTTTCTGTGCTTGATGTACGTTGAACCTTCAATTAAATTGATTGCCAGAACCTTATCCTTCGATGAGTGAAGAGGAAAAACAAAGGACCCTCCAGCAGAATAGAGAAAGATACTGTCACCCTCCCGAAATGATGATTATTAGGTTACTTTCTGCAGTGAATTTTATTATTATTTTATTGCCAAAATGACTGAGCTGGGCGTAATTAGAGGTCTGTGATAAATTATATAATCATTGACGTAAAAAGAAAAAGAAAATTCAATGCTACTTAATTAACCCCGAATGACGATGAGTTGTACATGTTTAGAGGTGGTGATATTGATTATGAATTTACTAATGTTTTTAAAAAAAAGGAAAAGAAAGTTAAAGTTGTATGATTTAACGCCAGAATGATGGTGCGCAGTATGAAATTGAAATTGGGATATTGATTTATGTCAACATTGATGTTCTCATTCTATTAGCCAGGTTTTCCCTATTCTATGGGTGGATTTCCATTCTACTTTCAGAGTTGTTAAAGCTAACTAATTATTTCGCTCATCCTGTAAATTCCTTATTTTACTTGATTTATTAAAATTTAAGTTCGCAAAATTCTCTTGTTAGTCCATCTTGAGATTATTTTATATCCTTATATGAATGTTTATTTAAGTTCTTAATATTCTCATACTAGTCCATCTTTGAGATTACTTTATATCCTTACATGAATGTTTATAATTGAAACGAAACTATTAGTAATATAAATTATATATCTTGGAATTTAATTAGATATCGTCAAGGGGTATTGAAACTAGTAAGTTGATTAGTATAGTTAAGGTCACTACCATGGTGTGGTCACTTTTGGAAAGGATGTTGTAGTGGTTATGAAATTAGTTAGTTAATTTGTAAGTCCCTCTATTATAAAAGGTAATGATGGTAGCATTTATGGTAATGATATTATGGTTCCACTGTAGATGCTAACAATTAAAGTGTCAAGTTATTAACATTTAAATTGCAATGTTAATGTAATCTAGAAAGTAAAGATATGGTGGTATTATGGTGAAGTTATGGAGATTTCAAATTGCGAGATGACCCATAAAATGTAGGGTCCGTGAATCTAAGTGAACTCAATTATTATAATCCGAAAATGGGGATTGCAGTTAACTATTTGTACATTATTTAAGGCAGGACGGGTATCTCATCGTTTAATAGAAGTCAATGGAGTAATGGTCTGAAATCAAAGTCAGTGAGTCTCTCTAGTGGGTGGTCGGTGTCAGAGTCCTTCTGACTTGTGTCTCCCGTAGTGGTAGTGGTTGCCCTTGATTTTGTAGTTCTTGGTTGTCTAGCATTGCGTGGGATGCTTGTGTCGGGCGGGATCTAGACACCTCCTGGTAAGCCTTAGTATATACAACTGTGTGTGTGATTATCTTCTGTGTGAAGAATCCAGTGCCGCATCAAGAGTCTCGAGCCCTTTAAAGGCAAGGTTCCACTCTTGCGACACACCTGACGAAGATTACTAGTTTCTGCCTGAATAGTCGGCCAGGAGCCTATCTGACCTTCTCTCTCCCCGGAGCAGAGAACTAAGATTAAACGCCCTGCTTTCCTGTGCAGAAATAGTAATCTACCACGATGGATTCTTCCTTAGGTCTCTGGTCGTTTAATGCTTGCAGTTGTGCGCCTAATTTCATCTTGTTGTGGTCATCATGGTTGCGTCTTGTTGGTTGTCGAGTGGCGACGTAGAGTCTAGAGTGTCTGTTACTTCTACACGTGCGCACACACCTTAAACAAAAAAAATAAAAAATAAAATTGCACATGTTATCAAAGTTGTTGTCGTAACGAGTAGTTCGTTACACCCTTAACCATTTGATTGTTAAGGTGTATGGAGATATATAACATTTTTCTTTAGTTTTCACCATGACTTCCAAAGTGAAAACACGAATTTTATATTTACAATATTACTTTAAAAAAAAAACATGAATTTTATATTTACCATATTAATTTATACAGAAATTTAATTTCATGTAGAGTAAAATAAAAGTTTATACACAAATTTAATGTCACGTAGTAAAACCAATTATTAATGTTGAAGAAGTATAACACTCAAACTATTTGGTGAACTCTATTCCAAGTATATTGACTTGAAGCAATTATTAATGTTGAAGAAGTATAACACTCAAACTATTTGGTGAATTCTATTCCAAGTATATTGACTTGAAGTAGTAAGATAATGGTATAGTAATATAAAGAATGAAAAATTGTTAAACACTATTTTGATTGACCCTTACTTTTTTCAATAGTATGTTTTTCTATTTTATTTTAGTAATATCGCATTAGGTTCAAGGTTATATGAGCCTTTAGGTGAATATCTCTTATAGCTTTAACATTTTTTTAATGACTACATGATAAAATTAAAGAAGAGTTTATCATCTCTTCCATTTTAAGGATTTATTTTTTTGTCACATCATTTTGAGCATTTTATTTTATCGCTAACATTGTCACTTTTGTCAAATTGTCACATCATTTTGAACATTTTATTACTAGTTAACTTTGTCACTTTTTGACAATAGAATCATTTTTTGATAGTACATAGTGAACATAAAATAAAACATTTAAATTAATACATAGCAGAAAAGTATTTAAGAGATTGATGCTTAATTTAAAATGCATTGTAAAAAAAAGAATACACAAAACATTATTTCATTACTAGTTAAATTTTCAATTCCACCTTTTGACAATATAATAATATTTTTGACAATACACAGTGAACATAAAATCAACCATTTAAATTAATACATAGCAGAAAAGTATTTAAGACTTTGATGCTTATTTTAAAATGCACTGTAAAAATGAGAATATATAAAACATTATTTGACAATAGAATCATGTATTTTTCATATTTTTGAAAGTACACAGTAAACATAAAATGAAACATTTAAATTAATACATGGCAAAATATTAGTTCATAACAAGTTAACTTTGCCACTTTTTTACCATCAATTATGAGAAATCAAATATGAGACAAAAATTGTTATTTTGAATTCCAAAATTATGAAATATATATATATATATATATATATATATATATATATATATATATATATTATAATCAAATTTATACAAAACATTAGTTCATAAAAAGTTAACTTTGCCACTTTTTTACTATCAATTATGAGAAATCATATTATGAAAAATCAAATATATATAAGACAAAAATTATTATTTTGAATTTCAAAATTATGATATATATATATATATATATATATATAAAATCAAAGTCTGAATAGTAACACTGTAAAATACATAAGTTCCACATCCATTTTAGGATGATAACAAAAACAAAGACATTTAACTCCAAAATTTTGGAGTCTAAGCCATTGCTTTAAGATAGATCACTTCATACATGAAATTCAAACTTGCAAAAAACAGATTTCAAAAATTAAAAATTTATAATTCAAACATGTGAAATAATACAGAATTCAAATATTGTAATTAAAATAAAATTGACATACATACCAAAAGAGTTAACTGTTATTCTCCAACATACTCTTTCCCACAAAATATATTGTAAACATATTTTCCGCCAAATATAATTTAAACATCTATAAAAATAAAAAAACAAATAATACATATTAACATATATACTTTAAATAAATATTAAATAAAAAATAAGTAATAATAACATAACCAACCACAGTTAAACATATTTAAGATCTAGTTACTGTCTAATTAAGAGTACATGATTTAAACAATTTGTAAATCTTATCTAAAATCTTAAAAAAAAATTAAAAGAAAAATTATGTTCTTGGTAAAAAAAATTGAATTAGAGTTATATAATAATCTGAAAACAAATATAGAACTATGTATGAAGAAAGTTCACAAATCTCCATATTAAGTCATTCTTCCAATGAAATATTTATCTCCTTGTGGATAACGTCTCAAATCCTTGAGGTGAAATTCTCTTTGTGGATAAGGTCCCAAATCCTTGAGGTGAAATTATCCTTGTGGATAAGCTCCCAAATCCTTCAGGTGAAATTCTCATCCCAAGTGATGTTATTGTGTTCTTGGTAAAATAGATTGTGAGTTAGAGTTAGATAATAATCTGAAAATAAATATAGAACTGTGTATGAAGATAATTCACAAATGTCCATGTATTAAGTCATTCTTCCAAAGAAATACTTATCTCCTTGTGGATAAAGTCCAAAATCCTTCAGGAAATTCTCCTTGTAGATAAAGTCCCAAATCATTAGATGTAATTCTAATCTCAGATGTTGTTATTTGATCATATTTACATAGCAATAAAATACTAATCTCCTCAACAGTTAAATACTTCTCTTCTTCTTCTGCAATGGTCATATAATCAAATTACATGATTCCCTTTCAAACTAAAGGACTCATAAATCTCCATGTTAAGCAATTCTTCCAAAAAACTACTTGTTATCTAAAAAAGTTCACAAATCTCTATTTTAAAAACCATTCTTCTGAAATATACATATCTTATCTTTCTTTGGTGGAATAGATGTTCTCATATAATACTACGCCACTCCTGGACAAGAAAGCAAGGAATGCAATCGAGGAAAATTTAGAAACTTTCTCTTTTCTGATGTGGGATAGAATCTGTTCTCAAATATTCAAACATATTCAAGTTCAAAATTAGGTCTTCATCATGATCTAACCTTAAATAAGTTTGAATGTACACCATTTAAGACAACGAAAAAATTATCTAGGGGTTCTATATAATTCAAAATAATTGAGGAAAGACTAAACTATAAATTTGACAAAACAAAAATTTGATAAAATTCAAGAACATACATTTATGAATCATCCTGAATGAACATATCCTTTCCTAATCTGGGTGCTTCCTCAATCCCAATTTTCCGTCTGAGCACACTCTCAGGTACTCTCTTCTCCACATTAGCCTATATAATACATTTCAAATTTGAAAATTAAAAAAATTATATTCAAATGATTATATAACACATTAAATTTAAATGATTTTATGACATTAAATGATACCTGTGAACTCCCACCCTCTTCAAACTCTCCCACTGATAATTGAGATAGGTTAGCCTAAGTACCAGGAGATGGGATAGAGAGCTATGAAAAACACAACTAAGAACTAAATCTAGGATTCAATGTGTTCACAATTATACAAAATTATAAATATTGTTGATCTCTTATTCAAAAGAGTGCAGATTGAACAACTATTAAAAAAAACATACCCGATTCAATCCATCCAAATTCAAACTTGTCGAATCAAGTCCCCTACCGACTAGAGATTCGTTTAACATATCTCCAAACTGCAATTAATGACAAGAAGAACTCAATTATTTCTATAGAGACAAGGATATCTAAATCTAGAACTCGAAGTAAACTATCATAAAATGCATCAAAAGTTTCTTAAATAGATCACATACCAATCTGTGATTCATGTCATCATTCTGAATGACCTTCTTCCAACCATCCCGACAAAATTTTGCATACTCCAAAACTTCTTCTACTGACATTGCATCTAAGTCTGCATCTATTTTATCAACAAATGTGACCCAGGAATTGGCTTCTGCTCTTTGACGCTTCATGCCAACATCAACACCATAAAACATAGCTTCCAAATTTTTCCTGATTGCAGTCCTGACCTCTTTGCCAACTTCTGATGTAGCCTGGAACTCTAAAAGTGATGCAAATGCCCATGTTGGGCAAAGTACTAAAGGTTGTGGAGGCCTCGTAAATGTCGCACTTCGATATGCCCCTTTGCAATCATAAGTACGGCATTTACTAGTCCCATAATATTTGGACGGTGGACTAGTATAATCCGAGTGCATGTGCAAGAAAAACTCCGTAAAAGCGTGTCTTGCAAAATAGTGTGGAACCTCATCGTTCTACGACAATTTCCCATATGCCACCAAAAATCTGTTATACAGATGTCCAACAAAGTCGGGGTGCTTAAAATATTGCACCTTCAACATTTTTCACCTTGGGTCCTCTTTGAAATTGAGCATGGAGACGGTGTATTCTTTTGAAACTCTGTTTTTTTACTATCTCCCATTTATCAGGACCCACCACCTCTAAATTTCGCCACCTCATTAGATCAACAAAACTGTCAGTGGTTCACCCCATCTTCTGATATGCATCATAAAGTTTTCCAATGAATGCAAAGCAATTTGCAAACTTTGTTTGCTCTCCTGAGAAAGTTCAAATACCACCAAATTATTTTCCAACATCTTTTTAACACCTGAGCATCACTCAAGCGTCATTGCTTCATTATTCTCTTCTCAGGGAAGTTCATCGCCAACATCTGAAGGATATGTGCATGTTGGTGTGTAATCTTTTGTTTCTTCATAACACGACCTCTTAGATCCACCTTCACCCTCTGCACTAACATTTAAATCTTCATGAAAGGCACTCTCATTGTTGCCCCTTGCTCTAAATTGATTTCCTACACACACATTTGAAATAACTTCAAGATTTAACCTCACATAAATTTAAATACAACAAAATTCAACAAAAATAAACAAAATTTAAGAAACTTACCAGAAATATTCTCTTGTCCAGAGCTATTCCCTACATTCTCAGGTGTAGGAGTATTGATGTGCAACCTATCTAAGAAGGTTGCATCCATTGCACTGGTTTGAGCAGGTTTTGCAGTTGATCTATTTACAAACTCATTTGAAAATCTCCTCTGACAAGATTGTTGGTGCTCACTCGAAGTCTCAGTTGAAGAAGGAGTTCTTGTTCTTCCTTCTTGAGAATGCTTAGAGCATTTGCGATGAATGTTTGGATAATTTCGTGTCGACATCACTCCTCAATATCTATCCACAATGCAGAGTTTATCAATAAAAATCTAGAGATGTACACAAGTTCAAGCAATTAAAAACGCAGACATAAATCAAAGTTTTAAACAATCAAGCCACAGAGGTACTCACTCATTATAAGGTGCAAAGACTGGTCATTCAACCATGAATCAATCAACTAAAAGATAAGTAAGGGGTCCATAGACAACATGGCAGATTATTATCGTTCACTCATCATCCATGCATAAAAAAACAGGGCATTTGAATCTACAGGTCTTTAAACACCGAAGTGATGATCGCCGATTCGGCTCATGGTTGACTGCTCAGGCACAGACTATAAAGGGATAAGGTACAAAAGATAAAACCACAATATTTTCATAATAGTCAACAAAACCCACACAAAGAAGTCATTGAAATTAAAAAGTTGGGTTGGCCAAGGGAAATCAATTCAGAAAAACAACAAGCAAGTGGATTCATTAAAAGTTATCTATGGTTGGATCAACTAAAAAAATGTATTAGAACATTTCTTTAATATTCCTTAAAAGTTACCTATGGTTGGATCCACAAAGACCACATGTAATGTAATGCATTAGAATCCCCAAAACAAAGAGTTTAATCTTCATAACTATAACATCCCGCTCTGGAGCACTGAGAAAACTTATTCTTTGAGGACATTTGCTCGCAAGTGATCTGGACTTTTATGATATTAAAACATTTATCCTTGATTATGATGTGTTATGATAGATGACATGATGTTTTACTTATTTGACATAGACAGGTGCTATTGACTCAGTTTTATTGAGTGTGCAGGGTTTTGGACCTTGACGATGCAGAGGCATCAATAGAACCCCTTGGACTCCGGATTGAGTCAGGGAGTGTGCTATTTGGGTTGATTTATTTACTGTGATATTTCATTGATTTGATGATATGATGTGGACAGGTTCTCACACGATTGTTGATGATGCAGGCTGACGATAACTTGCCCACCCGACTCATATATGGAGTAAAGGGGCCACACACGATTTCCAGAGAGGTTGAGGGAGAGGGGTGGATAACAGCCCTGCCAAAACCTACTAGCACTCCCACCGTGGCTCGAACTGTAGGTTAATGATTACCTAGTTCGAGAGGATCCACGATGCCGTGAGGGAAGACTGCGATAGTCGCTCACGATGATTCTAAGGGGCGTGCAATAAGGCAAGGGCCTTATTCCTTAGAGCCCTTAGTCTCCCACAAGTTCACCTGGCAGAGTGTTGACTCCAGGGGTTATAGATGTCTACCAATCAGTCAAGTTGGCGAGTGGAACCCTTGAAGCACGTGGTGCATCCTAAAGGGCATGTCACGCAAAATAAACACAAGTTGGCGAGTTGCACCCTTGGAGCACGTGGTGCATCTTGAAGGGCACGTCGTCTGAAAGAAATACAAGTTAGCAAGTGGTACCCTTGGAGCATGTGGTGCATCCTGAAGGGCACATCGCACAAAAGAAACAACCGAGGCGAGTGGCACCCTTGGGGCATGTGGTGCGTCCTGAAGGGCACGTCGCATTGATGTTGAGGAAGGAACAAACCTAGATGTCCCTAAGACATTTAACACCTTAAGAAATTCTTAAAATGAATTCCCTAAATAATTGTCGCCCAGTTCAGAATCTAAACCTAAGTCTAAAACTTCTCTAGGGTAAAATTTTGTTTAGTCTTAAGAAATAGACCCTATAAAAATAAAAAAAAAGATATAAACTAAAACCCACTTAAGTAATAGTTTTAGTCTTCTTAAATTTAGAGGGTAAAATGAAGAGAGGAATAATTTAATTAAAATCCGTGGTTTTAAATTGTAAAGAGGAAATAAATTAATTAACTTGTGGAAGTATAAAAAGATTTTAAATTAATGATAAAGGGAAAAGAGTAAATAACGCAACTGCCATTTTGGCTCTAATAAAAAGGGGAAAGAAGAGAATAATAAAAATTAGGAAACTAAGTAATGGAGGAAACATAATAAAGGAAAGTTGGGAACTTATGGTAAAATGGGAGGTCAACATAGTAAGGAATCTGCAATTAA
>ML843714.1:21486-32909 GCA_009831015.1 Picea engelmannii | reverse complement strand
TAAGTAATGGAGGAAACATAATAAAGGAAAGTTGGGAACTTAAGGTAAAATGCGAGGTCAACATAGTAAGGAATCTGCAATTAAGAACCTTCTAATTTGAGCTAATTTAGCAACTTCATTTTTTTAGGGAAATTATTTAAAACATGTAAGGGGATCTAGGAACACCTAGGAGGAAATTTAGGAGCAACTCTAGGTGGGTGAGGGAAATGAGTAGATTAGTAATTTAAAGAAACTAATTATTTGAGGAAAGAGCGGGATGGACGACACTTGTGCGAAGAAGAATATTTAGAATATTTTTATTAAAACTTAATTTAAAAGTGATTTAGGGAAAGTGTGAGGTTGGGACAACTCTATAAAAGAAAGGGAAGATGAGGAAGAAATGGATCAGCTGATAGCATAACGTTACGCTGTCGGATTTAAGACTTGACTGATTACTTGTGGAGAGTTGGGATTTTCCAGCTCGGATAGGAGTGGTAGCTCGACCTTGGGAGGCGAGCTGGGAAGCTAGACTTACCATCTAGAAAGTGTGTGGCCCCTTTGCGGCTTGGGGGGCTAAGAGGAAAGAAAAGTACCCCTAGCGATTGGCTAGGAGGTACCAGTGCAGTCTCGACGGTCGGCAAGTGGGAGCGGCACGAAGCGCACGGTCATCATTCGAGGTGGGAGTTAAGGCAACGGTACGCTCTTGATTTGTAGAGTAGAATGCATTAGGTTATGATTAGATCTTCTTGTGTAATGGTAATCTAGATGGATGAATGTTTAATTTAAATAGATGTTGGTTATCATTGGGCTAAATGGTTGTTCATTATTGCTTACGCCGGCAGGTTGTTGTGTTCTTAATTATTGCTGTAAATTTACTGTGTCAATTGAGTAACCTCTAGCCGGGTAGTTATCATTTCATTTCTATTCCCCGTACAACTTAGCTCACTGTGTACAGCCACGCTGGAAAACTGTTCTGGCACACTCCCTCGCAATTGATTACCCGAGAAAACCCCTTCTGGCATTTTCATTTTTGGGGCAATTGGTGACTGTGACTCCTGCAATTGATTCCTTTTGCAGTTTGTTATATCACTACGATCATCTTAATCCCTTTGCATTTTTAATTCACCTCTGCACCTTTGGAGTTTAAGTTACTCTCTGCGATCTTCATGACCATACCCAACTCTTGATTGAAAAAGGAAAAATAAGAAAATATGTCAGCTTATCCCACTTGAGGACAGCGTATCGTTAACCTACTATGACTATGATTTAAATTTGAGCTATAGCAGGTTACCCATTGAAGACAATGGTGTGTTATCTCACTGCTCGTGGTTGCATTTGAATCCTCAGACAGTTTTATTTACCCGCCTTAGGCTGCCAATTTAACCCTTTTTCTTACCTGAGAATTACATTGTTGATGATGAACTCTAAGATAAAATCAGCGTAGGCAACAACCACCATTAACCCTTGACTTTTTAGTTTGAAGCCCTTCGATCAATTTATGAAACCCTCAACAATATTTCATTGTGGTGATAAGCGATCTGTGATAATTATTACAGCGATCAATTTAGAATTGGAACTTCGCCTCTGGGTTGTCGATTGACATGTGCCTCGTGGAGGGCATACAAGGAATCCCAGTGGTGGAATGCGTGTGGATATTCTGTGGTGGCGTGAAGCCATCTGGTGTGCAATGAAACTGCCTGAGCATCCTCTATCACGGGTGTGGGTTATCCTTCACCAGAAGTAAACCAAATTCACCTTTCTTTGTGATCTCAGTACTGCCACCCCCGATGGTTTACAATTCCCTTCTCCAGGGGCGTTTCTGTGACGCGCCCTCCCTTACCCAAGATGGCTAGCTACCTCAAATTAGAGAGAGTGGCATCTCATGTCCGTGTTTAACCTCACCCGATATTTTTCTCCTGTGATCATGTTGGTAACTTTATCTCCTAGTCGCTTATGACAGGCGTGAAGGACAGATGGCGTTAGCAGTCTTAAGTAAGGGGATATTTGAGAGTCATTGGGCTGTCAACCTTTGCAACCGTTTCGGTTTCCGGATCATAAATTTTGTGCAGACTTTGCAGAACAATATCCTCTGATAGCGGTATCACTGGACGCTTGGCCTTACACAGAAGTGGTGCACCGCCTCAGGGCTCTTACCAATTCCATGACGGTGATTTCGGCCTGATCTCCATGTGCTGGGCGAAGACCTTATAAATTATTTAAAACCTTGGCTTTCTTTCTTTTGGAATTTATTTCTGTGTGGTGTTAATCCAACGCATGTTCCTTAGTTAAACTTTTGTTTTATTTTTCATTTTGACCCACCAGAATCGGATTTTAGCTGATTACCTGTTATTAAATCTTGACTTGCATTCATTCCAGATTAATCATCCTGGTAATGAAATCGAATGTTAGTTGAACACTGTATTGACTAATCTGCTCTTTAGAATCATCTCAAACAAACCCAGAATGTAACGAATTGGTGTATTTCCATATTTTTAAACTCTTACCTTACAAGACAAGTTGAGACTAATGTTTTAAAAATCAACTTTTCTTAATGCAACTATTCAAAAACATTTATTGTTCCTTATTGATACTGATGGTCGTATTACTGTATAGTTGCATTAATTGTCATTAACTCAGAAAGCGTGTGTTATCATTGCCAAGTCATTGTAATTTCAAAATGTGATGGTGAGGTCATTTATGGTAAGGAAAGTGGCAGTTTTACTGTTATAGAGATTAAAAAAAAAAAATTGGTAATTGTAATTCACTGCAAGATTTTCGTAACGAAAAATATAAGGTGGTTATCAAGTATGGTTGATATTATAATGAATTATCGTGCAAGGCTAAAGAAAGTAAGTGTTAACGCCGAAACATTACCCTTAACCACCAATGAATGGTCTTAATCTCGAACATGTTGTTAATGTCCTTTACATCTTGACTTAGAATCTGCCTTGATGCCCTATGCCCCATTTTTCTTAGTTTATCTCAGTTCATATTTAAACAGTTATTGGAGTAGTTCATATGCTGTATGCACCATACACCACACACCATGCTTAAACAGTTAATTTATGAAAATGATGTTAATATAATTATTGTATTAGGGTAATGGTCCATGTTAAGTAATACTTAAAGTTAATGCTTATGGCCAAATTAATGCTAAGGTTATTATGGTGTTGGGCAATGATTAATGTGATGTAATGCCTAATGTTAATGCTTGCAGTCAAGTTAATATTAATGGCATTTGTTTTATGGTGATGATAATGTAATGAAACGCTTAATATTGATGTTGATGGTAATGGAATGGTTGATATTGACGTGTTATCATTTTAGGGTAAGGTTACTGTAATTGACGTATATAACACATCAGATGTAATGTGATGGTCATTGTATTATTTATGGTAATGTAAAATGAAAAATAGTTGTTATTTTATGGTAGCGTTGATGAAACTAATTATGTTAACAACAAATAGAATATAACGTATTGAACTAAGGGCAATAGGTCAATATGATTTAGTGAATGGGGGTGTACAATCAATTGAAATTGCCTTAGTAAGTGATTGCTTATCAATTGGAATTGCTATAAATTGAATTTACCCTTAATTGACTTGTGCATCGTAGAGGACATGGTTGATCCTTAACTATTGTTGTATTTGGATATATATATATATTTATTTCTTGGTCTACTTGTATCGGGTGGGTCATAGACACCTCCATGTTCCTCAGAAAAGTCGCCAACCCTGAGACCTTAAATGGTTAAAATCGATGGGAACCTGGGCTTGAGCGTTGCTTATGTGTTTTGGAGGTCCTAACCATTGCAGGGTAGGACAGGCGGGTAGATAGTCTTACTTATTGTCGTTTGATCGTCGTTAAATGCATGCAGCTACTTGTTGTGTGTCTTATGATTTCTTGTTGTGTTCATCGTGGTTGCATCTTATTTTCCGTCGGGTGGTGACGCAGAGTCAGAGGTATTTATTACCCTTGTACACGCGCGCACACACTAAAAATAAAATAAAAATTCACTTGTTATAAGATATTTAACTGTCGTAACTAGGAGGTTCATTATAGTAACATCATATCCCTCGATGTCCAAAACCTATTTTTACCTTGAAAACAATTTTAAATCGTATGAATCTTGGCTTTGGGAAAAAAATAAACCCCTTTTGAGACACTCATCAATCTTGTTTTATTATATATATGGATTTCAAGATTTGGGTTGTAGCATTTCTATATAATCATGGAGAAATACTGAAAAAAATCAAAAGTGTTCATAATTTTTGATCTTATAATTAATATCATAAGTAACCTATCATATCCTCATATAATTAGTTATTTCCCCATTAAGAGAATGACTAAAACTAGGTACCTAATGTACAGGCACAAGAAAGTACTAACATGAAAGAAAATTTTATACCTATTGCTTAATGGGGGTTGGCATAAATACACCAATTATTTGCTAAATCATTTGAGAATGGAAAATGAGATCACTCTACAGAACATTGATATACCATTAAAAATATTATTAAATAGAAATTCAATGAAATATCAATTTACTTATGAATAGTTTTTGTTAACTAGAAGGTAGGGATAAAATGTTATTTCTAACATAAAAAATCCCATATGATATGGGTTTTCATTAGAAAATGTTTCTACTATGAGTGGATATATCACTAGCGTTAGGTCACATGGCCCTCATAACATTATGATTCCTTGTTTCCTCACATAGTTCATACCATGTTTAAATTATGCCTACATATCCAACACAAATCCAATAAGTTGTCAATTTGAAGTTATATTATATGAATATAAATATTATCAATAAGATAAGCATTGAATAACTTTGGTCAATATGTTTGAAGTAATAAATGAGTATAATAATTAGTTCTCATCTAAGACTCTTTTATTTATATAAATTAGACTTTATCATCCAAAATGAAGTATTCGTTATAACTATTCATTTTGTCAAAGGGCCTCTACAATTGGAAAATACCACCAAATTGGAAGACATTTGAAAAGACCACCAAAGTGGGAGACTTGTTCCTTTTTTAGCAGTTTACTACACAAGTAGGTCACTCATGTCTTACATAGAGATGTGACTAAGACTCGTGACAATATGTAGGACATGTGAAGCATAGGGGGAGATTTACTTACCCATTATCATTAGGTCTCACTAGATGGTTTCAAGATGTGTTTTGTCAAACTAGTCCAAATATAAATGACTCTTGGCAATTAATATTTCTTTCTCTTGTTATTAAATGAAGAACACAGAAAAATGCAAAATTTGGTGTGAATTACATAATCATGTTAATCATTGAGTTTTTTAATGAAATCTTTGTTTGAGGCCATAAATAAGGGAGCGTATATCATAGCTTGGCCCGACTCACTAACCCAAGGAATCTTGATAGCTTGGCTAATGACCATTACATTTTACCTAAAATGGAATCAATCTATGAATAGATTGACTCATTATAGAAATACCAACATTAACAAAGTAACATAGATTTTCTATTCATGGAAAATATCTTTAATCTTAGTGTTGATTCTTCGTGTAAATGTTTGTGAGAAAACACTTTGAACCTAATCAATCTATGAATAGGTTGACTCATTATAGAAATACCAACATTAACAAAGCAATATAGATTTCCTATTCATGGAAAATATCTTGAATATTAGTGTTGATTCTTAGTGTAAATGTTTACTAGCAAACACTTTGAACCTAGTTTTTAAGGCTTTTGGCACTTTACTTATTTTTAATAATATTTTTTTAAGACTCTTGTACACTATGGAATTGTGATAAAAAATACAATGCACTCAAGAAATAATTGTTCCATATATAGACACTAGATTATTCTTTGTTAAGTACAATGCCATACTCACTCTTTGCAATTCAATTCCATCTTACTCATGGTTGTTTATATTTGATCAAAAAATGAATTCTACCTTTTTGCAAGATTGCTTTCAACTCTTTTCCTTTTCATTTAAAGAGCAACAATGGCACAATACTAGTAAATTACACCAACACACAAAATTTTGTAAATATCAACATCCCTAAAAAAAAGTAAATAAATTTGTATATACTACCAAAGATCTCAAATGATGAATAAATCCAAGGGATATAGGAAAGTGTCATAAGGTATCTACAAAACTAGTAAAAATAGATCTTCAAATGGAACTTTATGCCTTACTAGTCAATGGAATGTATATGTTATTATGTGTTCAATGGTTAATGTAGCTATGTGCTTGTGTCAAAAATATTCAAAATAGATTCTTGAAATTTATATGGAAAGGTGAAACTTATAAACTATATGGATTTTAAACATTAACTAACAAAATAATTACTTCACAATGAAAGAAAAATTGTAGAACAATGACCAAACTATCATGGTTTTCCTCTAGAGAGAAAGAGCAGTGAGTGGATGGAGTTGGGGGTATAGAGAGAGAGAGAGAGACAAATAGATTCTCTCTTGGTTACCAACAAATTTCCACTAGGTTAAATATTGAGTACTTTTGGTAAGTTACCAACCAAAATTTTGGTTAGAGGTTACACACACAGATATGTGCTAGAATGAKATTGTTGTTACCTTTCCATCCCCAATAAAAAATTAATTCWTGAAGAGTCTTAATCAATAGTCTTCTCATGAAGAGAAAACATGTCAAAAGTGCAGTTTGGTCCTAGGTGGGGTAGATACAAAATTGTCCTCTCTGACACTTGAGCTAAACCCAATTCAAAGTCACAACTTATTACTTGACTCAACCTTTGACTTGTACTTTGAGAAGTCATTTATTTTGTAAAACAGTTTTCATTATCAATTACTAATCTTTATTGAAATATATCTTTGTAAAATTTGATATACAAGTACATTTTATCCACAAATATGTTGTAACATCCCACTTTGGCACACTGAGCGAACCTATTCTTTGAGGACACTTGCTCGCAAATGATCCGGATTATTATGCTATTAAAACATTTGATTTTGATTATGAGGTTTTATGGGTTGATGACATGTTGTTTTACCGCCTTGACATAGACAAGTTCTATTGACTCAGTTTTACTGATTGTGCATGATTTTGGACCTCCAGGGTGCAGAGGCATCGATGGAACCCCTTGGACTATGGATCGAGTCGGGGAATGTACCATTGGGGTTTGATTGTTTTAGTGTGATATTAGTGCTTCTGACTAGATGCTATGATATGGATATATTCTGACATCATTTGTTGATGATGCAAGCTGACGATAGCTTGTCGACCAGACTCACATGTGGAGTAAAGGGCTCATGCACGACTACCAGAGATGTTGAGGGAGAGGTGTGGACAACAGCCCTTCCATAGTCTACTGGCACTCCCACCGTGGCTCGAACTATAGGTTAACGTTTACCTAGTTCGAGAGGATCCACGATGTCGTGAGGGCAGACTACGACAATCGCTCACGATGATTCTAAGGGGTGCGAAATAAGGCAGGGGCCTTATTCCTTAGAGGCCCTTAGTCTCCCACAAGTTCACCTGGAAAAGTATTGACTCCAGGGTTTTTTTATGTCTACCAAGTCAGTCAAGAGGCGAGTGGCACCCTTGGAGCACGTAGTACGTCCTGAAGGGCACATCGCGTAAGGGAAACAGATTACGGTGAGTGGCACCCTTGGAGAATCTAGTGCATCCTGAAGGGCACGTCACGTTTTTTATGATAGATGAATGAACCTAGATGGCCTTAGGATGAATAACGTGTTAAGAAATTAAAAGAAAAAAAACAAATTCCCTAATAAAATGTCGCCTATCACGAAAATTAAGGTCTAGGTCTAAATTATGCTAGTGGTAAAATTTAACATGTTTTTTTATATAAAAAAAAAATCTAAAAAATAAATAAATAAAGAGTATGATCTTCGCTAAATCTTGTAACACGAAGGGAATAAGAAATTTAATTGATTCATAAAAAAAATATGTTGGATTAAAATTTAAAAAGGGAATTAATCGTTTTATTATTTTATGATAATTTAAAATATATTAATTAAAAGAGAAAAGGGAAAAACGGTTAAATTCCACACCTGCCTTTTTGAGTTCTAAATAAAAGGGGGAAAGAGGGAAAAGATGAAATATTAGGAAATTAAGAAAAGAGGTAAACATAAAAAAGGGAAAAAGGGAACATAAGGGAAAAAGCGGAAAGTCAAACTTAGTAAAGTATCTACCATTTAAGATCTTTCTAATTTAAACTAAACTAGCAATTTAATAGTGGGGAAAGTCATTAAGACCTGTAAGAGAATTTGGGGACACATAGCAGTGATTCTAGGAGTGACTCTAGGGGGTGAGGGAAATAAGAGAATTTAATTAATTAAAGAAATTAATTATTGGAGGAATGTAGGGGATGGGTGACACTTGTACGGAGAGGAATTTTTAGGATTTTTTTTTTTAAAAACTTAATTAAATGAGATTTTAGCAAAGTAGGGGACTACAATTCTCTATATAATGACAGGAGGAGATGGAGGATGGATCTCTTCGGTTTGCGTAACGTTACGTTGCAGAAATATCTACTTGACTGACTTAACTTGTGGGAGTTGGGATACCCATCTCAGTGAGGAGTGGTAGCTCAGCCTTGCGAGGCAAGCTAGGATCTAGTCGAATATCTAGATAGTGTGTGTGTGGCCCCTTTGTGGTTCAGGGGGCTAAGGGGGAAGAAGAGTACCCCTAGCATTGGCTGGGAGGTACCGGTGAAGTCTCATCGGTCGGCAGGCGGGAGTTTCACAGAGCTTGCGGGACATCATTCAGAGAGGGCTATCAGGCAATGGTATGCTCTCTTCATTTGTGTATGATAGATTGTATTAGGACTTATGCTTTTATCTTCTTATTTAATGGAGAAGTAAACTGATTTATTTATTTTTAAATTTGATGACTGAAATTTTTCTTATCCTAGCTCGATGATTGTTGACTCCCATGGCCTTCGTTCTCCCGCATGTCTTGACCACCTTATTGTGTTTGATTGTGACCTTCGTGGTTGTTTAGAATTTGTCCCTAGCTCACTAGTCCTCACCTGAGTAGTTGGCCAGGATCCTAATCTACGGTCGTCGCCTTGGCGTTAAAAGACCTATGGATATCAACGCCCTGCTTTTCTGTGTGGGGATGATGAGCAAAGGACGCACCTGTTAGATGTCTACCCCTTCCATTTTCTTGGTTGACTGAGGATCCTTGCGCCTGTTCGTGTTGAGTCAATCCGCCATGGTTATCGTTCTGATCTCCCCAAAAGAAAATTTACTCTGTGTTTTATTTTTATTTTGTGTACTCTTCGTCATATAGATTGCTTGCACTTTTATATAATGAAGGCATTCCATTGTTGGGTGTAATGATCTGGAATTTTCCACTTGTCAAGGTTGTAGTTCAAAGCTTTTAAACCTCAACGATTACCCCTTTCTGATGACTACTCTTGGACCCTTTTAATATTTAACTGTCAATTTTGGGACAACATTTTTTGTTACGTGTCAACCAATCTATATTTAATAGATCCTTACCAGCAATGTCCCTTACACCTCAACAACGATTATTTCTTAGGTGGCTGTGATTGTTGGATACTTTTTATCTGCATTTTGTTTTGGCTAAGATTGATTACCGTACGTTGGTTGCATGTGTGGTAGGCGGTGTTGGTTATTGTAAATAGTTGATACATACACTGTGACTAAGATATAAAAAGTAGTGACAACAAATTCTATACAACTGGTGTGCTGCAGAAATGTTATTTTTGACAACAATTTGAAACGTATCATAGGAAGCAAAATTTGTTATTTTTTTACAACGAAAGTATTATCTTTGTAGACGACAAGGTTCATTATTTTCTTAGATAGTAAATCGCTATATTTAGACCACATTTTTATCTTTGGTGTTCTAGGATAGCGATTTATATTATAATATGTGAGTGACTGAGATAGTATCTAAGGCATGACCGAGATATAATTATGGGTAGAAATTTCCATGTATAATATGTGGCAGCGAATTTGTGTCAGATTGACTGCATTTCTAACATTGCATAACAACATTGATTGTGTGACAATTTCTTGATAGGCACGCCATTATTTTTATGGTATACACAACGAATTGGTAAGGATCTTGGCACAAAGAATTTATTGTATTGATCCATTTTAAATAGAGAATTATAGGACAATGATTCTTTACCCTTAATGGTGCATTAGTCAGGTGATACCATTGCAGGTGGTGATATATGGGGGACAACATATCATTTAATACCCTACATAATAGTTTAATTATTAATAGTTTTACCATAATACTTAACATTAGATTTATTGATAAATACGATAACCTTTACCTGACTGTGTTATGTATTGCGGACAATGATTTTAGTATCTTATTTCACTGCACTATCTTGTATCAAGGGATAGCAATTTTATATACCAAGAGATATCATCCTTCCTAGATGGAATAACATTTATACCAGCAACATAATAAATAATAGACAACGAAGACAATAGACAACAATAGACTCATTATGCCAACAATGTAATAATTAATACATAGCATAATAATAGACAGAACTATCATACTTAATTGTTAAATTTAAATTATTTTGATACACTTAAAACATGTAAGGAGAGGTGAATTAATTAGTTCCTTGTTGTTGCATCCCTAAATATAATAACTCTGCTCGTGAATACTGTGATAACAAGAAAAGATTTATTAAAGTGAGTATGGAATTAACCATAGGTACATGAATCCTTATCTTAGAGTATCTGTGACCTTTTTGTATTTAATGATTTCCCTCTTAAAACATGATGGATAGAGGGAAAGAAAAGGGAGTGTTGACTTCTTATATAATTTAGATGTCACCCTTAATTTGTTTAGTTTTACATTAACTATTGTATGACACTTGGAAATTATAGACGAAAAGTATCTTGGGTGGGTAATTAATTAAATATCATAAAATGGGTATAATTAAAGTAAAGAATTAAGTTTTGGTCTTCCTTTGTTCTCTTATAAATGGGTATTTAAGTGGGGTGTTGAAGACCCTACATGTATCTTGATATGTGTTGAACTTCGAAAGGGTAACATTGATTGGTATGTCTTGCTTTAGTAAGATTTAGTTCTTATTACAAAAGAAATTTAGCCTTGAAATGTCTATATATAATTATAGCATACTAAGAATAAGTCTTACTAATTCTAATCAGGGTACCCATGTTCTAAATCTAAAGTATACTTAGGGGGAATAATAACTTGGGTTAATATTGATATTACACTGGCCCTTGTGATCTCCTAAGTAATGATGGTATAAGTGCTTACGCTCACCCATGGTACTTCCTTGTATGTCAAATTGTCTAGTTAAGTACATTGCTACTATGGAAGGATACATACATATTTAGTGGTTAGCTCCTTGCTACCAATCCTTTAGATTGATAAGGGAATCAATTGCTAGAGTAACAGTAAAAAGGGGTAGGTGCAGAATTGTTTTTATTAGGATTTGT
>ML843713.1:40004-51419 GCA_009831015.1 Picea engelmannii | reverse complement strand
GTATGGTTTTATTTGCTCATACAAGATTATGAAATTGCATGGTGTATTTAATGCTTGAAGTAAGAAACTTAAATTGCTACTTTCTTACCTTTTATTTGCCAAGCTTTTCATTGAATTGATCTAGTAACTAGTGAAATCCTAGAGCCCTAAATTGCTAGCACTCTAAGGGTTTGGACTTAGTTATTGGTGCATAAGTTTTACTCCATAAGAAGGCTAAGGAGAGAGGCACTAGGGCCTAGAATTGCCTACACCCTAGCATCTTGTCTCTTGAAGTCAAAGCATAAGGAGACTCAAGTTACTACTTCTCCTATGCCTTTTCCCTCTTAGACTTCTGTGCAACATCATCATTGATTTGCAACCTTAGAAGAAGTCGTCCACCTTGACTCCATTACCCTTGAAGGCACTAGTCCTTCTCTCTTATTTCTTGACAAGACTCAACTCAAACTCCTTCACTTCATACTCAAACTCTTTCACTCCATACTCTACTAATTTGCTAACCTAGTCTAGAAATACTAACAGCTAATTTGTTGTTGTCATAATCATTGCTACACCTATCATTTTGCAGCTTATATTAGCCTACTAACCATCTAAATCATCCCAGAATTTGTATAAGGCAAGGTAATATCAATAAGTATTAAAGCGTATGTTTAATTGCCTTTTAAGAGTGCAAATTCTGAAGTTGTTACCGCTGTCATAGCTTCTTTTATAGCCATTGTTGCAGCCCTTATCAGCCCTAAAATCATCCATAAAACCATTGGGCATTTGTACTAAGCAAACTATAATCATTGGATATTGAAGTAGTGTCTTATGGTTTTATTATAATACTTTTCTGAATTGGTTTCATTGTTTTCATCATCATTAATTAATGCTGTTATAAATGTTTGGACAGCCATTTAAGTCATTCATTGACTTGTATTTATCTTGAAAAGTGTGAGTGACAAACCATTATAAAGTTTGCAAGACTATTGTATCTCTTCCTTGTCATCATAACTTGCACCTTTCAAGATACATTGTTGCTACTGTGATCCCACTTTCATTGTATAGCAACTTGTTCAGGCAGCACATAATTTGTTTAAGAAGTCATTGATTATAATTATTGATACTAACGTTTGATGTTTCATTGGTAAAGGGCAAGTACAAACCCATTTTCATTTTCCCTTGTCCCTTTCAACTTCACCAAAGTGACTTCTTCCATTGAGTGACCTAGAGAGAGGGGTGGGCTTTCACAATATCTTTTTGCCCTTCATCAACCAACGAGGTCCTAGAACGTCTCCCTTGGAGTGAGGTTTTCCTCCTCCTAAAGAGAAAGAGGTGCTCTATTAGGGTGACAGTGATAGGGTTACCTCTGTGTTACGTCAATCTAGGCCTACTTGCCTTTAGGCTTGGGCAAGTATAGATTGTACGATAACACACCCCATGCCCAAATATTTACCCCATGCCACCTCATACACTTACATGACTTGGACCAAACTCCACCTGGGAAACACCCCAAACTTAAGGGGCATTAGCCCACTAGGACACCCTGAGACCCTTTCCAAACCTAACTTGTCAAATTGGATAACGTCTTTGAGCATTTGTTTGGTGTTAAGGGGGGCTTGGTGCATATGTTTGTGCAATTTAATTATTGGATGTGATTTACATGCTATGATCCGTGTGACTTATGAACCCCTGGAGAGCGTACTTGTTGGTTTTGTAGGACCTTGCCCAGTAGACAGGTACACATGAGGGAATGATTAGCTCGAACCTTCATGGGGACTCAATGCCCATAGATAGATGCTGAAACCCCAACCAGGGGATAAGAAGAGACTGAATGCCAACACAGAAGAAGGAAGGATGTTGCCTTTGGAGGCACTGTGGAAGACCCATACCTAGGGTTTCATGCTCCCCCCACCTGAACGTTGGCCTTTGGAGGCCTTGGACGTCACCATGGTAGCCCCATGACGTCACCTAGGGATAGGGTTTGACATGGAGAGAGGTTGGGCTGCAGTTTTGGCACGTGTGGCATGGAGGAGGACCTTTTGGAAGCCCAATGTTTGCTAGATGACCTCAAAGTCTCAAGGAGGAGGCCTAATATCACCCTAGGAAGGATGACGTCAACCTCTTTAGGCTTTTAATTTTGAAAATTGATTTAATTTTGAATTTAAAGAGCAAATTGACATGTAGGCTCTGTTTTAGGAAAAGACACAATTGTTGGATGAATTAGCCAGGATTTCCCATATAAATATGGTTGCCTAAGTTCATTTTTTTATCATAACTCATCACACACAAGTGGTGGACTGAAATTTTCACCCTCTTTAAGGGTCATTGGCTGAAATAACTAGTGAGCATCTCTTGGGAGAGCTTTATGGTGGTGCATTTTGGCATTTTTCATGGTTGAATGGTCTTCAACTAGGGTTTGACTTGATTATTCTTAGTGAAGTAAGTAGAAAGTCTTCCTTTTTATTCATATAATGGATGTTTGTGGTAAAATTTACTTGTTCCATGTCTAAGATTATGAAATTGCTTGTTTAAACCCTAGGGGAGAAACAACAAATGCTTATTTCTCCCTACAACTCTTCTACTAGCTTGATCTTGCCAATTATACATTTTTGGGAATGATTATTAGAGTCCTAAAGTGCTATCTCTCTAGTAACCTCACTCTAATCACCAATTACTTTTCTCTCAAAAAAGCTAAGGAAGGAAGGTACGCTAGAGCCTAGAAGTCCCTACTCTCTAGCAAGACCTCCTGTAAAGACTTAGATGCTCGAGGCCTTTGTTGAAATACATTTTAGTTCAGCATAACACTTAGTCTAAATTAGATTTCAGCCTCCTTTAAATATCCAACAGCCATACAACTATATTTTATGGGCAGAAACACTATTAGACAAGTTCTGAAATAAAATAGCAGCATAAATAATTTATGAACAGCAGACAGTAACTCTCATTTGGCACAAAAATCTGAGCATAACTAAGTGAAAAGATAAACAGAAAATATGGACAGATTTGAGGAGAATGTCTCTTTATTTAGCTTAAGGAAAAATTCTGAGTACAACAGCAGTCTACATTCAGCATTAATACTCTGTACAATCACCCTATCTGAGCAAAAACAACCTTTATTTCCTTAGCAACACAGTCTGAAATCAAAACATTGACTTCTAGTACAACCTGTATGGACTGTACAGTTACTAGCAGCAGAAATATTTCTTGGTTTTCGTGCCCAAAAAAAGTACAAATCCATAACTCACTATACGGATTTATCAGCAGCAGAGAAACACCTAGAAATCTGTGCAAATACCCAACATCGATTTATGTGCTTGGTTGTAGCTGCAAAACCCAACAAATCACTTGTTGTATGGCCTCCACCAATCCGTACTATACAGCCTCTTGATGCTGAAGCTATATAGAAGTGCGTGCCAATCCCTCTCCTAGGGATGCATGCCAACTTCTACTTGTGGAAACGCTTTCCCTCCAAGCTAAGAAACCCTCTTGGGATGCGTGCCCCTTCACCTTCCCTCAACCTCTCCTCAAAAGTGTGCCCTCCTTTGTAATGTCCCCATTTTGGGACATTATAACATTACAGAGTGTTATGTGTACCAGAGTAGCCAGACAGGGATGACAGAGAGTTCGGGAGATATTGAGGGGTTTTATTGGACTCAACTTGCATCGTTCATCATCAGGATTCGCCCCGCACAGCTTGGCTTTGGTTCCTTTGCATTCCGACAATTTCAGTAATTTTGAGTTATTATGGGTCATATCTTAATTAAATTCACTAAGAAGGTCATAATGGGCATATTACTTGGAGAAACCTCTTAGTGTAATAGCTCATCGGAATCGGGAAGAAGAGCATTACAGGATAAGATGATGAGAAGTGACTTTCAGTGGCCGGAGAAGCCATAAAGGATGGATAAATCACTTTTTAGAGGTAAAATGGTTAATTAATTAATTAATTAAGTGATTTAATCAAGGAATAACAAAATAAAGTAAAAGTCACTTGGAGGGAAAAGGTCAACAACGAATTAGGGTTCGGGAAGCTATAAAGGAAGGCCAAAGGACCTAATTCCTCATTATGCATTGTTATGATTTGATGTTGAGAGTTCCTAGAGGAGGAAGAGATTCGACTTCTACTATTTTGTGGATTTCTGAAGGAAACCACCACCATTGATAGGTTTTGGTGTTGAGAGACACACACTAGCCGATCGGAGATACCATCCAGGTATTTCACCGTGCCATTCAAGAGTATCTAGTTATCAGTGTTGCACAGCTCAGCTAGTGGGGGCGCAAGTGAGATAGAGGGTTTGTGTAGCTGCACAAGATCAAAGCTCGGATTGCAGTTTCCTTCTGACCCAAGCGCATAGATTAAGCCACTTTCCATCAGATTCAGACGGTGGAATCCTTCAGAGCGCAGCATTCAGCCATTCAGGGCGCAGTTGTTTTGGAAGGACAATTGGGGTTATAGACGGAGCATCAGAGCAGATCTGGGGAAACCCTTCCGACCCAGTTCCGCATTTGGCGAGGTGAACGTTTTGAGTCCTATAGCAACCGATTTCGTTGGTGGAATCATTTGGGGCACATCCAAAGTGCCCAGGAGGTGCGTAGACCCCCAGGGGACGAGATCTGGAGCATCAGAGGCCAGATCTGTCATCCAACAGTCACCAGTATCGTTCTAGAGGCCAGGGTACTTCTATTGGGATAGTTTCCAGCTCATTCCGACGGGTACAACCTTCCGGACGAGTTTTCCAGTTTGTAGCGATTATCATGCTTCTCCGGAACCGCCGATTTTTGTCGATCTATCCGTGCATGCATCAGATCTGCCTTCATCTTCTGATCACGAGTATTTTATGTTATTTTCTTGTATTCCAGTGATGATCCATGAGATCTAACTGAAGACTATCTTCTATATTTCCAGTATTTCATTGTATTTCCATGCTTGAATATCATAATCCATATTATTGGGTGGTTGATGTTCCTTATTTCCACATGCATCATATATATATATATATTGTTTAAACCATAACATATAACATGCACAAGCAACAACCACGAAACATCTCAAGCACATAACTAAAACGCATCCAAAAACCCCCAGAGTATCAGATCTGAAGATAAAACGCATTCAAAAACCCCCAGTGTATCAGATCTGTGAGACAAAACACTAGATCCGTAGTAGATATCCTGATCAACGGGATCAGGGATATTTCATCCTTCTCCTCATGAGCTGCCTTTTAATGAAATTTTAAATGTAACTGCCCTAACCCTTGGTCTTTCAAAGAGATTGACGGTCAAGATTAGATCTTGCCCTCATGAGATCAACTGTCACGACTTAATCATTCGTTGAGGTCACTTAAGTCACTAAAGGTCCCCATAACATCATAAAGTCACTTTTACATTAAAAAATTAAAAGACCCAACTTTATAAAATCACTTTATAAAGTTACTTTATAAAAACATATTATAAAGTCACTAAGGAGAAGGTGTGCTCGATCACTTTCGCATGTTGAGCGCCGCCAATGCAGAAGTACCTCTGAGCTACCAAATTTCAACACTCCCTCTTAGCGAGAGAGGTACTCCTGGTATCACCACCAGAATCATTCTCCATCTCATCAACTGCCATAGTTGTTCCCTCTGTACTAGAAGTCTCTGCTCCCTCTGAACAGGAAACCACTACTCCCACTGCACTGGAAGCCTCTGTTGATATCTATGTTGTACCACGAACTGAAGACATGCCCCTAGGAGACTGCACACTCTCCTAAGCATCCATCTGTGACGACTCATGCCTGATGAGTCCTCTGAGAGTCCCGGAAGTAGGTTGAGTCCCCGGTATCAACTCTCTCTCCCGTGCTACATGCCAACTCTCCGAAACAGAATCTGAGTCTAGAAATCTACTAGACCCCAACACATGTCGACCCAACAACATGTACAAGCCCTCATACCTGACACCAAGCACTATTGTTGTGTCAACAGCTGCTCCCACAGGATATAAAAACACATGTCCACCGTAGAAGACAACTCCAAATCCACTCTCATCCAAAGCTGACACTAAGAGCAAATTAACAGTCAACTCTGGAATATATAATACCTCGGCAACCTCCAGAAAACCTCCTGACTCTAGTTGGAATCTAACCCTTCCAACCCCCCTTACTACAAGTTGTGGGTCGGTTCCACAATTCACTCTGCAATCTAAGTCTATCTCTATAAGATCGAGGAAAACTGACCTCAACCCAGTCATGTGACGAGAAGCTCCATTGTCCACAAACCACGACTCAATGTCCTCGAATGCTAGGCACCCACTACCCACGGGACCAGTCATGAGAGAGAACTCCTTCTTTGTAATGTCCCCACTTTCAGACATCATCGCATTGCAGAGGTTTATGATGACCAGAGTAGCCAAATGGATGTTATAGCGAGTACAAGGATTATTGAGAGGCACTTCGGGGTCCGGCTTGCATCACTCATCCCATTTCATCATTATGATCCATTCCGCACAGGTTGGCCTTGGTTTCGTTGCATTCCGACGATTTCATGATTTTGAGTATTTTGAGCTATAAGTTAATTAAATTCACTAAAGAGGTCATTTTGGGCACATTACTTGGAGGAACCTCTCAGTGTAATAGCTTATCGGAATCGGGAGGAGAAACACTACAGGATGGGATGGTGAGAAGTGACTTTCAGTGGCCAGGGAAGCCACAAGGAGAGATAAGGCGCTTTTCAGAGGTAAAAAGATTAATTAATTAATTGAAGTGATTTAATTAATTAATTAAATATTAATAAAATGAAAGTCACTTTGGAGAAAGAAGGTGAGCAGGAAGTATAAAGGAAAGGCAAGGGCCTCTATTGATTCATTCATGTATGTCTATCATTTTGATATCTGGCTTCTAGCTAGAGGGCCCATCTCTTGCGGGTTTTGAGGGTTTTGACTTAACAAACCCTAGAGGACGATTCGATGGTGAAAGATTCCACCTAGCTTGTCCCAAGCTTGGTCTCAAGGATGCAATACTCCTCCACACCATTCTAGTTTGGATCTGCATCAGTGCAGGAGGGTTCTACACCAGCCACAAGCATAGGAAGAGAAGGGGGGCACACCATTGGGGGTTTCCAGCAAGGGGGGCGCACCATTATTTGAGGGAAGCTCATTCCAAGGGATTGGAAGGGCTTCGGCAGATTCTAGCACCTGGGTTTTCATTCCAGGGGCTTGGCCGATGGATCTAGTGCATTCCGGAGGAGTTTCATGGGCCATTTGGGTTATTGGATGCATTGGACGAATTGAAGAGAAGGAGGGCAATTTTGAGATTCAAATCTATTCCGTTTGAGGAGGTTATACATCAGATCTGACTCCGAGACTTCACCTAGTGACTTGCAGTGTCCCGATCTATCTTTCTAGCAAGTTTCAGGGCATTTGGAAGCCTCCTTCATCAGGGACGAAATTCTAGGGTTTAGCAGTTTTAGGAGGGCGCAGCGCCATTGGAGGATTCAGCATTTGGAGGAGTTTCCCTTGGTGTTTCGGTCTGAGATTTCAGGAGGGGATTCTACTCATCCCGATCTACAGTTCGACATCTTCAGCATAGCATTTGGAGGTCTTTCACAGTAGAGCCGAATTATTGAGGATCTTCAGGGTTTCAGCAGGACGTGGCATCTTCCAGCTTGAGGGTTTGGCACTTCATTCGGCCAGATCTACTCCTGCATCGATCTTCAATGGATTTTCAACCTTTGGAGGCTTGTAGTCTTCGGTTGGAGCATTTTGTAGCAGCTCCTATCTTCTATTGTCTTTATTGGAGCCATCTGATGTGCATTCCAGATTGGCATCTCATTGTAGCAGGTTCTTGCTTCTATTTATGAAATAAAGATCAGATCTGCAGTGTTTTGGCTTGTCTATCATCTTATTGATCTTGCATATGGTTGAGGTATGTTCCATGATTGTATCTTCTTGTTTATTGCTACAAACACACATATAAATCATCAGTAAAGCTCTAAGCGTAATTGTAAGCAAAGTGTTTGACAAAACACCACAACCAGTAAAAGTTTTAAAAGACATCCATAACCGTGATGTTCCTGGCATAATGGCTTGGGAACACTACATTCTCATATCTCTCAGCAAACTTTGCAACCTCTGTTGAAGCTGACACCTCTGGTTCCAGCTTCTTCTTCTTCTTGTTCTAACACTGACTAGTGTAGTGGTCAGTCATGTGACATGCAAAGCATCTCACCTTGCTCATGTCCTTCTTCTCATTGTCCTTTACCACAAGAGCAACATTCTTGTCGTTTGCACCATCCAATGCATTTTCCTGAGTCCCCTCCCGGATCTCCTCCTACGTAAAATCATCCCACAATCTACTCCAGTCAGGGAGCTTCTCTCTCCCCACCACACACTTCACAATAACCTCCCACTCCTTGGTGAAGCCTTTGAGGGCTATCCGCACCAACTCTAAGTCAGGAATGACTTCTCCAACAGCTACCAACTCATCCTACACCTGTGCAACCCGGGTAAGGTAGGTGGCCACACTCTCTCCTTTGGCCATCCTAGCACCATGGAGCTTGTCCCAGAGAGCCATTTTTCGGTTCTTGTTCTTTACCTCATACAAACTTTTCAGTGCATCCCACATTTCTTTGGTTGTTTCTTCTCAGCCAAGTGTGGAATAAGGTGCTCTTTGACCCCGTCCAAGATGATTCTCTGAGTCTTGGCTTCCATCACCTCATGAACATCAAGAGCTATGGGATCTGAAGCAAGTACAGGCACGATGTTGTTCGCAAACAAACATAATTTGTTCTCCTTGAGAACACTGTTGATTCTAACCTTCCATTGTTGATTCTAACCTTCTAACGTGAGCTAAGTCCTGCTCACTTAGTGTGTCCTAGGAGGCACAATGCCTAGGTTCAAAGTCCACGCTGTCACTTTGACTTGAACCTCTTCCGTCTAGGCTAACTCCTAGGGAAGCCAAGGGGGGTAGACCCTAGTTACTAGATGAGATTAACAATTTAATGTTCTAGGAGTTGGTTTTAATTAGTTAAAAGGTTAAGGGGAATCTAGTCTATGATGTCAATTAGCAAATGCAAGATGCAACTATCTAAGTATGAGAGTCAGACCTTTTCCTAGGGCAACTAAGACTAGTGCCTAAGATTGGGCAATGGGGTCAACTAAGTTAAGGGGGTGTTCGTTACAAGGTAATTACAAGTTACAAAGTATTACTAGATTACAACAAGATAGATACAACTAGACACAAAGAATATATCAGATACACAGATTGAGACTAGATACAAGATATACAATATACTAACAAGTTTACTCGCATGTGCAGGAATTAAAGATACTCAAGATAAAGCAATCATCAACACATGAAGCCAAGCATGCTCACAACAGATAGAGTTCCGTTGGACTGCTTTTCAATGGCCAAGAGACGCAAAGCACTCAAGACCCAATCAAGAGAATGCCTCCAGGTGGATGCGCACTTCTTAAAGGATCACACCACAAGTACAAGAATGTTTCAAATGAAAGATTTAACCACTTAGATATTATTTCTACAACACATCAAAGATAGTTTGCATATGAATGTAAATTGAAAGACAATGAGATCAGTGCACTTGCAAGTGTGTAACCGTATTGCTGATGTTGTAGATTGAAGATTAAATTAAGTGATTAGGTGTGAGATTAATTTTAGCCCTATCTAGGTGTCAACCCAAAAATTCTCCTCCCCCTATTATCAAGTGGTTGTTGGATGCTCAAGAAGTGAGGCAACGAAGCCTACCCTAGCTTCACAGATCAACCCTAAGGCTGAGTACTCCGGAAAACTTTCTGTGGCTTTCCTCAAAACCCCAGTTTTTAAATGGCAAAGATGGTGAGTTATGGTGTCCTATTAAGTCTAATTAATAAATTTTAGACCTATGAGTTAAATATTGTGAAGTGTGATTGAGTACTTGTAGCTTGCTCAACAAAGGATTGCCAAAATACTGAAAATTTAGAGATAAGAAGGCTGAAGCCTTTAGACAATGGATTGCAAGTTAAATTTTAGTTTCCGGAAAAGGCCTTGGGAACCCAAACCGGAATTAGTGATTGAGTTCTTAGATTATTAAATTGCACATGTAAGATATAAGAACTAAAACTAACTTGCATAATTGTAAAAGATTGATTAATTGAGCCCTTTAAGATATCGATGTTTGCACACATGTGTTAAGATAAAACGTTGCAACAAAAAATGACGTGCATGCAAAGTAAATCACGAAAGCAAATATCAACTATGCCTCCACGAGCTCTAATCTATCAATTAAGTGTGAGATCTACTCTAGATTATTTTTAGTTAAGCATGCCTGTAGAAATCACGACTATTCTAGCTAAGCTTGCAAAGTAAAGACTGAAAGGAAAGAAAGCCGCTTGGGTACAACTCCTTCGAGCTTGCGTTTACAGGATTTTAGAGTAGATCGGGAAGAAGAAAATGTTACCACGGTGAAAGGAGTTGTTGGAGGATGTGTTGAGCAGAAATTTGGGCAGCATGCCCTCTTGTCCTGGTAAAAACCTGCAAAAATCAGCAAGCTATTGCTTGCTGATTTGAGCTGCAACACACTCAGAAAATGTTATGAAATCTTTGTTTTTAGGCAAAGATTTCGTGCATACAAAAACTAGAAAATTGTATTGATTAAGTGACCAATCTAAGCATGTTAGATACCAAAAACCGAATCTGAAAGAATGAGGAAGAGGGACAGAGAATGCTAGTGAAGTGTAAGCGAAGATGAGGGTACATTCATCCTTGAAGCTATCCCAACAACTTTATAGAGGTGATCTGCAAAACTTAAACCAGAAGTGAGATGGAACAATAGATAATATCCTGCATGCATAGACAATACAACATAGTTTCTATTAAATAAGCATGCACAAAATATATAGGTGGGCAGCTACACTATTGCCTCACCTAGCCTAGTAAACTAATTTACTTGAGCAACTATTTACCAAAACACATAAAGATTAAGAATGATATCACCTCACAATGAATGGCAAATCCAGACTAATCTTGAACACCACAGTATCCTCCAAAGTAATTTATGTATTATTAAATGGGAAGAGGTTGTAGCATCAATGCTGCCACAAGCTCTTCAAGAAGCCAAAACCAGTGAAGCAATGTGGGAGTAATGAGAGAGAGAGATGGGAAGAATTCAGTAGCATAACAATACTGTCAAGAATGATGTCAAATGAGGGAGTGAGAGGTCTCTTTAATAGCCTTGGAAGACCAAGAGACCCCTCTTTGATCTTTGACAAGTATCAAACATCCAAGGGACAAGACAACTCAAAGACCAAAACGAGCCAATGAGAAACTAAGCTTTTAGGGTGAGGGGAAATGGAAAAAGGATGAAGTGATGAGGAGAAAGCAAGGAAAGGAGGGGGCGAATTGGTAAGAGGAGGAAACCCACGCATGCATCCAAGGCAAATTCCACTTCAAAGCTTGAGGTTTCCACA
>ML843711.1:41311-54475 GCA_009831015.1 Picea engelmannii | reverse complement strand
TCTCCTATATATACCAAGGAGACATTTTCATTTTGAATCATCTTGTACTTGAACATTTAAGTGGGGTAAAAGGAGGTTTCTCCCTCGAAGAGGCTTATTATCTGATATTATCTCTTTTTCAAGGCGTTGAGTACTTTTCCTGAGGTTTTTATATGCTATATTGATGTTTGGTTCTTAACACAGGGCAAAACAATTGAGAATTCGATCATCTGAATTTACGTCAGCCATCAGATTGATTTAAGTGAAAGGACAGGATAATAAAGAGTCATTGATCTAATATCTTGATCAATGAACAATAGTCATTTTGGGTATAAATATGTGAGGAGGTTACGCTCCAGAGAAATTGATTTGAGAGTTTCAGTTTGAGATCTGAAATCCCCGAAGTCTGGAGAGCCGAAGAGTTGGAGTAAACATCATTCATCAAATCATTTTAAAGTGGAAGGACAAGATAAGCTAGAAAAGAATCATTGCAGAAAGATCGAGCCATAGATATAAGAACATGATCAATGAACAACATTTAGTTCGGGTCTAAAAGTTGTGAGGAGGTTACTATTCGGGGATTCTCACTTCATAAGAATTAGTGACTTGAAAAGTCAAAATACCCTAAGCCTCAAAGGTCGAAGTCACAAAATCCGAAGTCCCAAAGTGAATGAGGATCTATGTCAGCAAGGACACATGGAACAATTGGACAATGAAAAGTGTCAAGTTGATTCAACATTTCAGGTACATGAAAATCACAAATATGAGTGACACGTGGCAGCTACTAGGCTCATGAAACGTCATCAAGTGACATAGGTAAGTGACGACACTCCAAGAGTTTTACTTCGAGAGCTTTACCACCAACACTTGCCAAAATTTTTGAAGTCCCAAAGTGGTTTGGGGCTGTCCATCATAGAGGAGGACAGGTGGCAAAAGATCCACAACTTCAGAAGTTTGTGGATGGGGAGAACGTGAAAATTACTGAATACAAATCTCGACCATTGATTGTCAAGGGGAGTACATATCAGTTGATCTGAGATTTTGGAGAAATCTCACTTCATGGATTTCCAGTTGAGACTTGAGAATTCAGAAGTCCAGAGATGCAAAAGGATCGTGACCATTGATCCAAAAGGGAAACGCGTCAGTTGATTGTCAACTCCGGGAAAAAGAAAAGGAAGGTTAAAAGGTTGGAAGTTGATATTTTTGAACCTCGAATACCTGAAGGGATCATGACCATTGACCTGAAAGGAACATGCTTCAATGGATTGTGAGGTCCAAGAAAAAGAAAAGGAATGTTGAAAGGTTGGAAAGTTGATATTTATGAACCCCGAATACCTGAAGGGCTTGTGATCGTTGATTGGAGAAGACCACGTGTCCTTAGATCGTGGACTCCAGGTGAAATTCTCTGGGAGCAAGCGAAGTTTGAGAATTGAGACTACTGAAGCCCGAAAGGAAAAATCGATCTCGTCAGTTACTTTGGAGGGCCACATGTCACTTGGTTGATGAGACTAAGGATTTCACGTGGATGGAGCAAAGAAGGCAGAAAAAGACAATATATCGAAGTCATTGATCGAGGGAATCTGTCAGAGACCACGAGATCAATGATCATGTTCATTAAGGTTGGTTGTCGTTGATTTCAACCCTTGAAGAAATCCCTATAGCACAAAGGTTGGGTAATGGACCCAAGATTGTTTGATGTAAATATGACTCATTATTGTCTTGTCATGGTTTATAATAAGTAGAAATGGATGAACTCCAAAGTAGTCCTCTTATGGTGAAAGCCCTCACAGGAAGATGCTTTGCAGATTGAGTTATCTTAGAAGTATGGTTAGAGAACCCATGATTATTTGTGGAATAATGAGATGAAGGTTAGTGAATTTTTCATTGAACCTATCCTAGATGGATAGTTCTTGTCATTCCATTTCCAGTGGTATGTGGAATGTCACATAACTCCTCACAGTTAGAGAGTTATGGCCATGAGAAGTTGGAGAACCCAGGTTTGGGTAATGGAACCAAGTTTGTTTGATGGATAATGGTATGCGTTTTTGTATATTTGCAAGTAATAATATTCTATATCGATGGCACATGTCATTCCATTTCTGGTGGTATGTGAAACATCAAATAACTCCTCACAGTTTGAGAGTTATGGCCTTACAAATTTGGAGGACCCTCTTATGTCATCTAGAAACCCCAAAAGGTCAAAGTAGTCAAAGTGGTTTAAGAGATTTTAGAAGGTAAATAATAAAGTGAATTGATGATTGTACTATAATTCAAACTGAATACAAAATAAATTATTTAAATAATAAATTTAATAGAGAAATTAGAAGTGGGTTAACCCTAAAATAAGGAAAGTGGACAAAGTGACCTAGAAGATGTTTTTAAGGAAGCTACTTGGAGAGTATAAATAAGAGGCAAGGCTCTCTCATTTTAGAAACACTTGAGAATATTGAATACATATAGGTGTCTAAGGTAACCAAAGGATATATAAGCCTAATTTTTGAGGGAAGTTGAAGTAAAGAAGGTTGTAATTCAGGGAAGGATAAATTCTTTTGATGATGTTTTCTAAGGTATGTTATTTACAACTCATATCACCATTTTCGCAATAACATTTTTTCTAGAATGATTCAGACTATGAAATTTCAATTCCATTGGGAAAAAAAATCCAATTATATATGGTAAAAAATTCATCTTGTGGTTTGTTGTATTACACTCCGTGGAAAATAAGGTTTGTGGCTAGTCCTTAAACTAGTCAAAAACAAGTGTTTTGGGTAAAAACATCATAACTTACTCATAACATATCCAAATTCAGTAAGAACCAATGTGTTGGTTAGAGTACTATATATAGTATTATGTGTAACAGTTTTAGATTGATTCAAAAAATATTACATGCAAGCAATGCTCTACAAGGTCTCTCTCTAGAATAAGCCAGAATTTAGCAAGGTATTCCATTTTTGCTATAACTACTTTTCTGAGAGGTTCCATGTAGTGACACCTAGATGAATTTCATAAAACACATTGAAGAACATTGTGTATCAATTTCAAATATTTATTCATTATTGGTACAAAGTTATGATTATTTCAACTTAGTGTTGTTGACTAATCCAAAACTAGTCATGTAAGACTAAAGAAAAGTTTGATGTAAATTCTAGTCTCTTGTTTTTTAAAGTTAAGGAAAGTTTGAAGGCATGTGATCATATAAACTAGGTCTATTATAGAGTTATAAATCATATTTGGATGATGAAATTGATGAGGAATTTTGGTTGAGGTACAAGTTGGGTACATGGTTGAGACAAGTAGTTGATGAGATGGCACATACATGAGGTGTATAGTTGATGTTGTTGGTACATATTGATGAGTCATAGTGGATGAGTAGTTGAAACATGATTGGTACATACTTGGTACATGGTTGGTTTCACTTGTTTATGGTACAGGTTGATTACATATTATTTGGTACAGGTTGGTGCATGGTTGATGCACTTGTTTATGGTACAGGTTGGTGCATGGTTGAGGAACTTGTTTATGGTATAGGTTGATTACAAGTTGAGGTATAGGTTAATGCATGTTTGATGCATGGTTTAGGTTTAATGGTATAGCTTTACAATGGTATATCTCACAGTGATAGTGTGATAGTCGTTTCATTGTTCTGCTTCTACTTTAGGGCGGTTGGACGAGGCAAGGACAGGTGGTTGTAGCCACCTTCCGGTTGTAGTCAGAGAACATAGAGGGTTGTAGCCTCCTTCTAGTTGTATCCATATAAAAGAGGATTTGGAGCTTCCATCAGGTCGTTGGTGCTTCCAATGAATGTAATTCTTCAAGACATAAGAAAAAACATTATGTGGTTTTCTCCCAATTTAGGTTTCCACGTAAAACACGGGTGTATTGTGTATGTGTGTGGTTGTTCATTTCATATTTCTCATTATTGGATACTAGTTCCACATTGATATAACACTTGGATCATTTGAAGAAGAAGGATTATAATTACGCTATTACTGATTCACCCCCCCTCTCAGTAATCCAACAATTGGTATCAAAGGAGGTTCCTTCAGAAATTAGTTTAACCACTGAAAGGTAGATCATGGAGAATACCAAGTTGTATAAAAATGGAATACCAGAGTTTGATGGACAAAAGTATGCTTTTTGGAGCGTAAGGATGAAGACATATATACAGGAACATGGATTTCAAGTTTGGCAATCAATTGTATATGGATACATAACACCAACAATTCCACCAACAAATGAAAAAGAAGTGAAACTAGGTGAGAATAATTCCAAAGCCAAAAATGCAATTTTGAATGGTCTCAGTGATATGGTATTCACCAAAGTTGCACATTGTAAATCTGCTAAAGATATTTGGGACAAGATTCGAAATATTTATGAAGGAGATACAAAATTCAAAGCAGCAAAGCTTCAAACATACAGAGGTTAGTTCGAACAACTAAAAATGAAGGAAGATGAGAATATTGCAACCTACTTCTTACGAGTTGATGAAACAATGAATGCAATCATAGGATTGGGAGAAGAAATCGAAGAATCTTTAAAATTTTCAAAAGGTACTAAGATCTCTTCCTATGAGATTTAACCCTAAGATATCAACACTAGAAGAAAGATTGGATCTAAACTCATTAAGCATGGACAAACTGCATGAAATCTTCACAGCATATGAAATGAGAACTGAACAGGAAAATCCAGATTTAAAAGAAGCAGCCTTCAAAGCATCCAAAATATCAAAGAAAAATAAAAAGGAACAAGAAGAATATAGCAACAGCAATGACGTCTCAGAAGATGATGAAGAAGTGGCCAACTTTGTCAAAAGACTGAACAAGGGAACCGACGATAGGCATAGAGGTAAGCTTCCTTTAATTTGTTTTAATTGTGATGGTATTGGTCATTGCGCTAAAAAATGTCCTCATAAGAAAAAGAAAAATGATGAAGGTTACTCAAAAGGCAAACACACATATAAAGAAAAATAACTACAAAGAAAGTTTTCAAGAAATGCTTATGCACCAAAGAAGACATCTCATCATCAAATGAAGACGAAGTCAGTGACAATGAGACAGGAATAGTTCTATTCATGGAAATAAAAGACTCTGACAAAGAAGAATATGAAGAAGCTGAAGAAGAATATGAATAAGTCAACGAATGAAATTGAAGAAGCAAAAGTTGACTATCGAGAATAATTAATGTGTGCCATAAAAGTTATCAGAAGAGAAAAGAAGAAAAACAAGAAACTACAAGCATAACTAAACAAGAAAAAGGATACTCGAGAGATAGAACAAATGATCACAAAATTGAAGGTTCAAATAGAAGAAGATAAAAGAATTGATGAAACACTCAAAGAAAATCTAGAAGAAAAGGACAAGATCATTGGAAACTTGGAAGCAAAGATTGTCGCACTAAGAAAGGATATTCAAAAGAAAAATATGCAGAATAGCTCAAAAGTTCTGGATGACATTATCAGTAGTCAAAAATCTCATCTTGAGAAGTCTGGACTTGGATACAATCAGATAGAAAAGGGATCAAGCTCCAAAACAACAGAGCAAGAAACATATCCAAAAAGTTATGTAGAAACAATCAAAGGGGATAGGAAGATATACAAGGAAGATTACAGGGACACTCCTCCACCAAGAAGATTCAGATTTTAGAATCAACAACAAACATATAGGCCTCAATAAGAAGAAGGATTCATAAGAGCACCTCCTTTCAGAATATATTCAACTCCCAGGTATCACACTATATTTTTTGGTTTATGTTATGCATGTAATAATTTTGGACATAAAGATGTGAATTGCAGAGCTAACAACATGAACAATAACAACTTTGAGAGTCATACACAAAGAGGTTATTCAAGAAGACATAGTGAAACAAAGAGAAGAAGTTACAACAGGTTTGAATATTTGAGCACTGAAGTGGAATGTTACACATGTAACAATTTTGGACGCGTCGCCAAATATTGCAGAATGACAGTCCTTTCTAAAGAACCTCAACAAAATAACAATAGTCACGAACAAGAACCTCAGAAAACGACATGGATAAGAAAGAAAGATCAATATAGAAATGAAGAATGCACAATTTCTCTAACAGCTAAGAAAAATAAACACAGTTGGTATGTTGACAATCGATGTTCAAAACACATGACAGGTGATAGAGACAAGTTTCTTACATTAAGAAAGGAAAGAGATGGACTAGTCTCCTTCGGAAATGATGATTCAACCAGAATCATTGGAAAAGGCACAGTCCAAATTGGGAACAATAATGAAAATGAAGAAAATGTTCTACTAGTAGAAGCTATGAAACATAATCTTCTAAGTGTGAGTCAAATGTGTGACCAAGGTAAAAAAGTTACATTCAATTCACAAAAGTGTGAGATAAGAAAATAAGGTTCATGGAAATTGATCGCTACAGCTGCAAGAAATTCAAGCAACATATATGTGTTAAGTGAAATTGAAAATGAAAAGTGTTGTCTAGGAAAGGAATATGAAAGTTGGTTATGGCACAGAAGAATGGGGCACATACATTTTGATAACCTTGTCAAAGTCAGAAAAAGAGAAGCAATTAGGGAAATTCCCCAGATCACAAAACCAACCAACACTTTATGCAAGCATTGTCAACAAGGAAAGCAAACAAAGACCATGTTTAAATCAAAGGAATATTCAAAGACAAGACCACTGGAAATTGTGCATACTGATCTAGTTGTACCAACTAAAAAAAGGGCTTAAAAGGTGAAAAATACTTCATGTTATTAGTTGATGAATATACAAGAATGATTGTAGTTTTCTTTCTCAATAATAAGTTAGAAGCTTTTGAAAACTTCAAGATCTACAAGGAAATGGTTGAAAATGAAATGGATTCAAAAATCAAATGCTTGAGATCTGATAATGGAGGAGATTTCACCACAAAGAAATTTATGGACTACTACAACAATCATGGAATGAAAAGGCAATTCTTCGTTGCTAGGACACCTCAACATAATGGAGTTGTTGAAAGAAAGAACATGACAATACATGAAATGGATCGAACAATGTTAATGGATTCGAAATTGACAGATATTATTTGGACACAGGAAGTGCATACAACATTTCACATTCAAAATAGAGTAATTCTCAGAAACAACACTGACAAAACTCCTTACGAACTATGGAAAGGAAGACCAACAAATGTAAAGCACTTCAGATTTTTTGGAAGCAAATGCTATATCAAAAGAGAAGATGGAGGAATGAGAAAGTTTTACTCTCGTGTGGACAAAGGAGTACTTTTTGGTTACTCAAGAACAAGGAAATCATACAATTGTTACAATCTAAGATTGAACAAAGTTGTGGAAAGAATCAACGTAAAATTTGATGAAACATGTAGACCAGAATCAAAGGAAGAAAATGAATCAATGAAACAAACCTTAGAAGAAGAAGTAGAAGAGGAAGATGAAGAGAATATGATAGAAGCAGAAGAACAATTTCAACAAGTGTCTCCAAAGACACCCAGTAAACGAGTACAGAAGAATCATCCTTCAAATCAGATTATTGGAAACAAAGATGTAGGAGTTGAGACTAGAAGAAGAATCCATTCACTAGAACAAACACACCTAGCACTCTTATCTATAATTGAAAAAAACTATTTTGAAGAAGACAACAAGGATGAATCTTGGAATAAGGCCATGGATGAACAATTGGATCAAATAGAGAAAAATTACACTTGGGAACTGATTCCAAGACCAAAGAATAAGAATGTGATCAGCACAAAGTGGGTCTATAGGAATAAATTGAATGAATATGGATAGGTTACAAGGAGCAAAGATATATTGGTATGTAAAGGATATGCACAGGTTGAAGGAATCGACTTTGAAGAGACATTTGCCCGAGTTGTCGGAATGGAAGCAATCTATTTGCTTTTAGCTTATGCATGCTTCAAAAATATTAAAATGTATCAAATGGATGTAAAATCATCTTTTCTGAATGAGAAACTTGAAGAAGAAGTCTACATTGAACAACCAGAAGTATTTCAGTTGTCAGAAAACACAGATTACGTGTGTAAATTAAAGAAGGCCTTGTATGGTCTAAAATAGGCTCCTAGAGCATGGTACTCTAGACTGGATAAGTATCTGTAGTAGGCAAGGTTAAAAAAAGGAAGTGCAGACAACAACCTCTACATCAATGTAAGTCAAGGTAATATTTTATTAATTGAAGTTTATGTTGATGATATTATTTTTGGTAGTGATGATGACAGGTTAAGCTAGAAATTTGCAAAATATATGCAGAATGAATTTGAAATGTCATTACTTGGAGAACTATCCTTCTTTCTGGGACTTCAGATACACTAAAGAAACCAAGGAATTTATATTTCTCAAACCAAGTATATCAGAGAAATGCTAAAAAAGTTCGGTATGGAAGATTGCAAACCAGTTATCCTTTCATTCCCATGAAAACCAATTGCAAGTTGAGAAAAGATGATGATTCGAAGACTATATATCAGAGGCAATACAGGTCAATGATTGGCATCCTATTATATGTGACATCATCCAGACCAGATGTAATGCAAGCAACTGGATAGGTGGCATGATTTCAAGCAACATAAGAGGAATCGCATGTATTAGCAGTGAAGAGGATTTTTAGATATCTCAAAGGAACAAAAGAGTTTGGATTATGGTATCCAAAAGGAAAGGATCTATCACTTATTGCCTACACAGATGCAGATTGGGCAAGGTGTATTGATGATCGACGAATCACCAGTGGAGCAACATTCTACTTGGGTGAGTATTTAGTATCATGGCTAAGAAATAAAAAATCATCAGTATCCTTATCTACAGCCGAGGGAGAGTACATTGCAGCACCATAATATTGTACAGATGTTCTTTGGATGTAACAAATTCTGACAGATATGCAGGTTGAGTATGATGAGCCCATTCCAATCTATTGTGATAATACAAGTGCCATCAGTATATCAAAGAATCCGGTGATGTACTCCAAGATGAAGCACATTCCAATCAAGTATCACTTTTTATGGGAACATGTTGCACAAAACAACATCAGAGTTGAGTATGTGGGGACAAAAGAACAAGTGGCAGACATGTTTACAAAACCCCTTCCATGGTAAGCCTTTGAGTATATTCGCCAGAGACTCGGAGTTATTTCTACTCCAAAATGAAAGATTTTGAATTCTTATCTTATGTGTCTTAGATGTACATGAGAAATCACCATAAGAATATAGTTCAGTCAAGGAGAGAAACCCCAGATGGAAAGATACATTTTCCATTGATGACAAAGGGGGAAATATTTATCAGATGCAGAGGACAGAGGCATGGTTCCAGGGGGAGAAGATTTATCAGATGCAAAGGAAAAAGGCATGGTTCTAGGGGGATCATGAGTGATATGATTTCAGTATTGCATTAGAGTGTTTCCATCAATGCCATAGGGGGAGATTGTTGATTAAGGTTGGTTGTCATTGATGTCAACCCTCGAAGAAAGCCCCGTAGCACAAAGGTTGGGTAATGGACCCAATATTGTTTGATGTAAATATTACTCATTATTTTTTTCATGGTTGATAATAAGTAAAAATGGATGAACTCCAAAGTGGACCCCTTATGGTCAAATCCCTCACGGGAAGATGCTTTGCGGATTGAGTTATCCTAGAATTATGGTTAGAGAACCCATGCTTATTTGTGGAATAATTAGATGAAGGTTAGTGAATTTTTCATTTCAACTATCCTAGATGGATATTTCTTGTCATGCCATTTTCGGTGGTATGTGGAACGCCACATAAATCCTCACGGTTAGAGAGTTATGGCCATGAGAAGTTGGAGAACCCGGGTTTGGGTAATGGACCCAAGTTTGTTTGATGGATAATGGTATCAATTTTGATATATTTATAGGGAATACTATTCTATATGGATGTTACATGTCATTCCATTTCTGGTTTTATGTGGAACGTCACATAACTCCTCACAGTTTGAGAGTTTTGGCCTTATGAAGTTGGAAGACCCTCTTATGTCATCTAGAAGCCCCAAAAGGTCAAAGTAGTCAAAGTGGTTTAAGATATTTTAGAAGATAAATAATAAAGTGAATTGATAAGTGTACTATAATTCAAAGTGAATAAAAAATAAATTATTTAAATAATAAATTTAATGGAGAAATTAGAAGTGGGTTAACCCTAAAATAAGGAAAGTGGGCAAAGTGACCTAGAAGATGTTTTTAATGAAGCTACTTGGAGAGTATAAAAAGAGGAAAGGCTCCCTCATTTTAGACACACTTGAGAATATTGAATACCTATAGGTGTCTCAGGTAACTAAAGGATAGCTAAGCCAATTTTCTTAGGGAATGTGAAAAAAAGAAGGCCAGAATTCAAGGAAGGATAAATTCTTTTGATGATGCTTTCTAAGGTATGTTATTTACAGGTCATCTCACCATTTTCACAATAACGTTTTTTTATAGAATGATTCAGACCGTGAAATTGATATGACATTGAGAAAACATATCCAATTATCTGTGGTAAAACATTCATCTTGTGGGTCATTGAATTGTTGGAGTTACACTCCGTGGAATATAGGGTTTGTGGCTAGTCCTGAAACTAGTCAAAAACAAGTGTTTTGGGTAAAAATGTCATAACTTATTCATAACAGATCCAAATTCAGCAAGACCAAATGTGTTGGTTAGAGTACAATATGTAGTATTCTATGTAATAGTTTCATATCGATTCAACAAATATTCCATTCGGGGCAAGCTCTACAAGGTTTCTCTCTAGAATAAGCCAGAATTCAGCAAGGTATTCCATTTTTGCTATAACTACTTTTCTGAGAGGTTCCAAGTAGTGACACCTAGATGAATTGCACAAAACACACTAAATAACATTGTGTTTCAATTTCATATCTTTATTCATTATAGGTACAAATGTATAATGATTTCAATCTAGGGTTGTTGACTAATCCAAAACTAGTCATGTGATACTAAAGAAAAGTTTAATGTAAATGCTAGTCTCTTGTTGTTTAAAGTTAAGGAAGGTTTGTAGGTATGTGATCATATACACTAGGTCTATTACAAATTTATAAATCATATTTGGATGATGAAATTGATGTGGGATTTTTGTTGAGGTACAAGTTGGGTACATGGTTGAGACAAGTAGTTGATGAGTTGGCACATACATGAGGTGTATAGTTGATGATGTTGGTATATATTGATGAGTCATAGTTGATGAGTAGTTGACACATGATTGATACATACTTGGTACATGGTTGGTTTCACTTGTTTTTTGTAGAGGTTGATTACAGATTGTTTGGTACAAGTTGGTGCATGGTTGATGCACTTGTTTATGGTACAGGTTGGTGCATGGTTGATGCACTTGTTTATGGTACAGGTTGAGGTACAGGTTGATGCATGTTTGATGCACAGTTTAGGTTTATTGGTATAGGTTTAAAATAGTATATCTCATAGTGATAGTGTGACAGTGGTTCAATCATTCTACTTCTACGTCAGGGTGGTTGGACGGGGCAAGGACAGGTGGTTGTAGCCACCTTCCAGTTGTAGCCGGAGAACATAGGGGGTTTTAGCTTCCTTCTGGTTGTATCCATAGAATTGGGGAATTGGAGATTCCCTCAGGTTATAGCCTGAGAAACTAGGGGATTCGAGCCTCCTTCTATTTGCAACTAGAAAAAAAAGGAATTTGGTGCTTCCAATCAATGTAATTCTTAAAGACATATAAGAAAAAGCACTCCATCGTTTTATCCCGATTTGGGTTTCCACGTAAAACACTAGTGTACTTTGTATGTGTGTTATTGTTCATTTCTTAATGCTCATTATTGGATAATAATTCTACATTGATATAACACATGGATCATTTGAAGAAAAAGTATTATAATTACGCTATTACTGATTCACACCCCCTCTCAGCAACTTCTAATCATGCATGATTGCAGGATCAGAAGTTGCTCAAAAGTTAATTTTCTGAGGGAAGACCACAATTAAAACCACGGTATTAGAGAAGGGGTACATGGTAGTTGGAGGTAGATTGCGGGGAGAAAATCAGTTAATCCCAAACCATTGTTTGACATGCCCAAAATCGTTCTCTTACACAAAGACGTAGCTCGAGGTCACATGCAACAGGGGGAAATGAGAAGAGAGATCGTGCCTACAATCACGTGGTCATGTGATGTTAATTGCCCAAGGTCATATCACAACATAAGGAGCTAGTGCTCGCTAGACCAAGAATGTGAAGTGCCTTTTGAATAGGCGTATGGTCACTTCCAAAGGTCACATGAAGGAAGTGACTTAGAATCCAAAGAAGCCAAAAAGATGACTGGTTGTAACTGCCAGAGAAGACAAATAATTTCGACTGATAGAGAAGCAAAAGATTCTCAGGATAACTGCTAGAGAAGCCAAAGAACCTTGAATAACAACTAGAGAAGATGAAGAGTTCACATGATGATCAGGAAGACAAATCGACATGTGAAAGACATGCAGAATAGAGAAAATATAGAGCATCTCTTGGAGAGTGAGGCATGTGGGTAGGACGAGATGCAATGCATAATCTGAAGGGGATATTCATGGTGCGGTGAAGAGGATGGAGAGGAAACACATAGTATAAAAGGCAGAAGATAATTTGAACAACATGCGATGTTGAGAACAGGAGGAAAAGAGAAGAGCATAGAAGTTGAACGATGAAGAAGAAGAACAGGATATAGAAGCTAAAGAAGGCAGAGGAGACATGGAGCTATAAAAGATCATATCAAAGACAGATAAAGTAAGTAAATTTTTGTAAGATTCAATCAGGGTGGTAGGGTGGTTCTAGGGAGTATTGAAGTCCTCTAAATTCTAGTTGGTTCTAGAAGATATTATGGGAATCAGTGCTTCCATCTAGTGGGTGTTAGAGAAACCTGGGACTTGGTGCTTCCATATAGTTGATTCTAGAGAAATATGAGAGTTGGTGTTCTCTACAAGTTGTAGCTTGCTATCATAGGTTGTAGCCTCATATTTGATTTGGAGCTCAAATATTGTGATGTACATGAAAGTTGGATATTGATTGACATCGTCAGAAGAAGAGGTTTTCACCCTTTATGGGTTTCCTCAAGAAAATCAGTGTCTCTGTATATTTTGTGTGATCGATCATTGTATATCTATACATGTTAAGCTATCATCAACACATTAAGTAATAATATAGAAATAATTAGAAAAACAAGGAAACGTTTCAATCTTATATACATAACTG
>ML843711.1:23275-41221 GCA_009831015.1 Picea engelmannii | reverse complement strand
AGTTACATCTCCAACATTATTCTCCTAAGAGCATCATTCAGTTCAACTTCTTTCTCTTACAGTAGTCTCCTCATTGGCAGTCCTAATGAGGTAGGAAAAACTGTCTCTGTACCATATACAATCTGGAAAGGTGATGTGGAAATAGACCTTTTAGTGGTGATCCCATCAGCCCATAACACATAGATGAGATTTTTGTGCCAATATTTCTTTTTTTCTTGCAAAATATTCTTAATAATACTGGTGAATATTTTGTTAGATGATTCAGCCAACCCATTACCCTGTGGGTAATAAGTTGTGGAATGGCCCAGAGTTATGTTACAGTCACTGCAGAATTTCTCCATTTTCTTATATTTGAATGTTGTTTCATTGTTAGTAATGATCTTGACTAAACAACCAAATCTAGACAAAATATTACTCTCCAAAAATTGAATGATGACAGTAAAAATAGCTTGCCTTGTGGGGACCACTTCAATCCATTTGGTGAAGTAGTCTGTGGCTGTCAATATCCACCTATGTTGAGATGAGGGTGGAAAATGAATTTATCCTATAAAATCAAGGTCCTATTGCATGAATGGTGCTTCAACAGAGATATTCTTTAAAGGTAGGGAATGTAACTTTTTTTTCCATCAAATATCTAGCATTCATGGTAGCTGGAAACTTCCTTGTATACATTATAAAAAATACTAGGACAATAGAACCCTGCCCTCAGTATTTTTTGTGTAGTGGTATTCCAATAATGATGTCCCCCAAAGTCACCTTTTTGAAAATCTTTAATAACCTTTTTCATTTCTTCCTCCAGCAAACAATTTAGTAAGATCTCTCATGGATCTTTCCAATACAAAGAATTGTCCAAAATGTAAAACTTTGTTTCTTTGAAGTTCAAAAATATGGCTTTGGTTTTTCTCAATTCGAGAGGAGCTTCTGAATTTCTTAATACTTAAATAACATCATCATACCAAGGAGAGTTAAGGAATTTCTGGGATATTTGTGTGACTTCTTCTTCTTCTAAAATTTCTGACAAATCAACAATGAAATTGATTCCCAAAACATCACAATTTGACTGCGCCATTAATTTTTCAATCCATTGACCCTTAATCATCTTTGTAGGCTTGATTTTGAGTTCATACTCTAACATTATTGCTATCCATTTTCCCCTTCTCCCTTCAGAATCAGTCTGAGTCAAAATATCTTTTACATAATTGCTAGGCATGTAAGCAATGCCATGGGAATGTAAAATATAAGTTTTGAATTCTTTAAGGGCCTTCACCAAGGCATATGCTTGTTTTTGCATGATTTCATAACTTAGTGGGGAGTCTCTAAATGTCCTACTACAATCATGCTATCTTTTTTTCAAATTTTTGATCATCCTTTTGCAGCAAAACACCAACAATGGTGTGTTCCAAGGAAAAGGAAAACAAGATAAAATATTTTGCAAAATTCAGGCTTGCTAACATTGGAGCTTAGGTCAACGCCATTTTAATATCTTCAAAAGACTTCCTATATTTAGGAGTACATTTTATTTCATTGTATTTCCTAAGCATATTTGTGATATACTTTATGATCTCAGCCAAGTTGGGAATTAACCTCCTCAAAAAATTTACTTTTCCTAGGGAAGATTGTTCCTCTTTCTTTCTCCTAAGAGTGTCGATATTTAGAATTGCTTCCACTCTGTTGGGGTCTATTTTTATGCCTTCTTTTGAAATGATGTTTCCAAGCAATTTTCCTTCTTGCATTCCAAAGTTTAATTTTTTTGGATTTAACAAGATGCCAAACTTTCTACATTTATGGAAAACCTTCCTTAGATGTTCGAGATGTTAATCATTAGAAGCTGAAAATACACTAATATCATCCAAGTAAATCACGAAAACCTTATTCTTTTCATTGACAAAGGATATTTCCATGGCCCTTTGGAAAGTATCTCCATCATTCATAATCCCAAAAGGCATATTTGCATACATGAAAGTGCCCCAAGGTGTTGTAAAAGTTGTCTTCTACTCGTCATCCAGATGCACCATAATCTGGTTGTATCCAGAAAAACCATCAAGAATTGTTATCTTCTGAGATCCCACCACCTTTTGCAGGATGTAATCCATCTTAGGAAGTGGATAATTTTCTTTAAGAGACACCTTGTTTAGATTCTAAAAATATACACATAATCTTATCTTACCACTTCTCTTCCGGACGGGCACTAGGTTAGCCACCCACTTGGAAAATATTAAGGACATAATAATATTGGCAACAAATAGTTTCCTTAACTCTTTTTCAATCAATGGAAACAACAAAGGGTTGAGTCTTCTCAACTTTTTCTTGAAAGGTTTATGATCATCCTTGATGGGAATTACATGTTGAATTACCTTAGTATCATGCACCTTTAAATTTTCATAACTCCATGCAAATACATCAGGGAAGTCCTTCATAAGTCCGATATACCTCTATTTGATTTTTGGACTGAGCGTGTTTGAAAATTTGATGATCTTGGGCTCTTCTTGAGTCCCAATGTTGCAATCTTTTATATCATCATCATTTGCAATGATTTTAGGATTTTTGGCTACATCATTGTTGTCAAAAAACGTTTCCAATGGGACCAATCCTTTAGGAATAATGTTATTTTTCAGATGCACTATATCTCTTCCAACAATCTAATTCTGAAAAAGGTCATTATTGATGAACAAAAATGGTGTCTTCCTTCAGTTTACAACATCACTCATCATCAATATTAAATTAACAAATTTATCACTCATCTGAAAGAATCTTTCTACATGTTTGTCGTCTTCAAATAATTGTCAATATTTAATGTTATCAGGTATTGTTGGCCTATGTTTGACTTCAGTTTCATAATTTTTATTAGGAAAAGTTGGAATTTTGAAAACTGAAGCTGAAGTAGCCAAAGTATATACAATTTGATTTCCCCCCCTAAGAATCACTGACAAATTGTATTCTAAAAAATCTTCAAGAAGATCAAGCACTAAATTCCTATATGTTCTTAATATAGGATGCTTGGAATGATATATACTCTTTACCTGGTTAATGACAAGCTCATAATCCCCATGTACAACTATCCTTCTAGCACCAAATTATTTTAAAGTCTTCAATCCCAAAATCAATGCTTCATATTCGGCCATATTATTGGTACAATTGAAAGTGAGCTTGTAAGAACATGGTTTTGTACCCATATTGGGAGGGTTAATCCACACACATGTTGATTAATTGGGTTGGTTTTCATTGATTTCAACCCTTAAAGAAAGTCCAATAGTGAATTCTGGTAGCACAAAGGTTTGGGTAATGGACCCAAGTTTGTTTTATGGATAATGGTATGAGTTTTGATATATTTGAAAGTAAGACTATTCTAGATGGATAGTAAATGTCATGCCATTTCCAGTGGTATGTGGAATGTCACATAACTCCTCACGGTTAGAGAGTTATTTCCATGTGAAGTTGGAGAACCCTCATGAGTCATCTAGAAGCCCCAAAAGGTCAAAGTAGTCAAAGTGTTTGCAAAAGATATTATTTAAATAATAAATTTAATGGAGAACTCCCTAAAATAAAGAAAGTGGGATGCTACATAAAAGTATAAATAAGAGGCAAGGCTCTCTAATTTAATCACACTTGAACCTATTGAATATCATTGAATATCTATTTTTATGAAAGGTTATTTGGGCAAGTATTATTGATAGAGAAAAAATGCAGCAAAAAAAATGCGGCAGGAAAAGTGTAGCAGGAAAAGTGCAGCAAGAAAAGTGCGGCAGGAAAAGTGTGGCAGGAAAAGTGTAGCAGAAAAAGTGTGGCACAAAAAGTGTGACAGAAAAATCACGGCAAAAGAATCGTGGCAAGAAAAGTGCGGAAGAAAAATCGCGGCAGGAAAAGTGCGATAGAAAAATCGCAGCAGAAAAATTGCGACAGAAAAAGTGTGGCAGGAAAATCGCGGCAGAAAAAGTGCAGCAGAAAAATCATGGCAACAACATGGTTGGGGTCTATTTATGAGACATATGGCACATCTTATTTGAGGTATATTTTGTGAGCTAGGATTTATCTCTTGAGATGGTATTGGATGTTCAATATTATTGCATATATCATATTTGTTGAGGGATACAGTTGGTATTTTGTTGTTGGTATTTGGAATATGGGTATTGGTCTTTTGGTTGTGATGTGTTGCCGAAGTTGTTGATTTAGCTTGAGGCTACATAACAGTGAGGTTGTGGCACATGGTTTGATGTAAGGTTTTATGGTATTTGGTTTATGGATAGAGTGATGAATTGTTATGGTTATGTTGGTGTATGTCTTTGGTATATGGTTGAGGTACATGTTGGGTACATGGTTGAGACAAGTAGTTAATGAGTTAGCACATACATGAGGTGTATAGTTGATGATTTTTGTACATATTGATGAGTCATAGTTTATGTGAAGTTGATGCATGGTTGATGTATGGTACATGTTGGTTCAGGTTATTGGTACAAGTTGTTTGGTGCAGGTTGACTGGTACAGGTTGTTACAGGTTATTGGTACAAGTTGTTACAGATTATTGGTATAGGTTGACAGTGACAAGTTGACAATGGTAGTGGTTGATTCAGTGACATTGACAATTTGTCTACATTTGGAATTTATATTTCACGGTGGTTGGACGGGGAAAGGACAGGTGGTTGTAGCCACCTTCTGATTGTAGCCAGAGAACATAGGGGGTTGTATCCTCCTTCTGGTTGTAGCTAGAGAATTAGGGAGTTGGAGCTTCCCTCAGGTAGTAGCCTGAAAAACTAGGGGGTTGGAGCCTCCTTCCAGTTGCATCTATAAAACAAAGGAAGTCGGTTCTTCCAATGAATGTAATTCTTCAAGACATATAAGAAAAATCATTATGTGGTTTTCTCCCACTTTGGGTTTCCACGTAAAAACTTTGGTGTATTGTGTATATGTGTGATTGCTCATTTGTTCATTTTTTATTTACTCTTTAACTATTGGATGATAATGATACATTGATATAACACTTGCATTTTTGGTGAAAATGGATTAAATTGCTCTATTACCGATTCACCCCCCCTCTTAGTAATCCAACAATTGGAATCAGAGAAGGTTCCTTCAAAAATCAGTTTAACCATTGAAAGGTAGATCATGGAGAGCAACAACATGTATAAAAATGGAATACCACAGTTTGATGGACAAAAGTATGCATTTTGGAGCATAATGATGAAAACATATATATAGGCACATGGATTTGAAATTTGGCAATCAATTGTAGATGGATACATAGCACCAGTAGTTCCGCCGACAAATGCCAAAGAAATAAAACTCAGTCAGAATAAAGCCAAAGCCACTAATGCAGTTTTGAATGGTCTTGGAGAATCGGTATTCACCAAAGTTGCACATTGTAAATCTGCTAAATATATTTGGGACAAACTTCAAAATATTTATGAAGGAGATTCAAAATTCAAAGAAGCAAAGCTTCAAACTTACAGAGGTTAGTTCAAACAACTAAAGATGAATGAAGATGAGAATATTTCATCTTACTTTTTACAAGTCGATGAAATAGTAAATGAAATCATGGGATTGGGAGAAGAAATCAAAGAATCTATAATTGTTCAAAAGGTATTAAGATCTCTTCCTATGAGAGTTGAACCTAAGATATCAATACTAGAAGAAAGAGCAGATATGAACTCAATAAGCATGGATGAATTACATGGAATCTTCACAGCATATGAAATGAGAACTGAAGAGGTAAATCCAGATATAAAAGAAGCAACCTTCAAATAATCCAAAAATTCAAAGCAAAAAGGAATGAAAAAAGAAAAAGAGCATAGCAACAATAGTGACATCTTGAAAGATGATGAAGAAGTGGTCAAATTTGTCAAAATATTGAACAAAGGAACCAACGATAGGTATAGAGGTAAGCTTCCTTTGATTTGTTTTTATTGTGATGGTATTGGTCATTTTGCTAACAAATTTCGTCGTAAGAAAATGAGAAATGATGAACGTTACTGAAATAGAAAACACACATATAAAGGCAAAAGAACCACAAAGAAAGATTTCAAGAAAAGCTTATGCACCAAAGAAGACATCTCATCATCAGATGAAGATGAAGCTAGTGATAGTGAGACAGAAAGAGTTATATTCATGGAAGTAGAAGACTATGATAAAGAAGACTTCAATGAAGAATATGAAGAGGTCAAAGAAGAATATGAAGAAGCCGAAGAAGAATATGAAGAGGTGGAATTTGACTACCGAGAAGAATTGATGTGTGCCATAGAATTTATCAAAAGAGAAAAGAAGAAAAACAAAAAACTACAAGCAGAACTAGACAAGAAAGAAGACACTCAAGAACTAGAACAAATGATCACAAATTTGAAGGTTCAAATAGAAGAAGATAAAAGAATTGAAGAATCACTCAAAAAACAACTAGAAGAAAAAGACAGGATCATTAGAAATTTGGAAGCATAGATTATCACATTAAGAAAGGATATTCAAAATAAAAATATGCATAAAAACCCAAAAGTTTTGGATTACATTATAAACAGTCAAAAACATCATCATGACAAGTCCGAACATGGATACAATCAAACAGAAAAGGGATCAATCTCAAAAATAACAAAGAAAGAAACATGTCCAAAAATCTATGCAGAAACAATCAAAGGGGATAGGAAGATATACAAGGAATATTATAGGGACACTCCTCCACTGAGAAGATTTAGATTTCATAATCAATAACCGACAAATAGGCCTCAAGAAGAAGAAGAATTCATAAGAGTACCTCCTTTCAGAAGATATTCAACTCCCAGGTATCAAACTATATTTTTTTATTTATATTATGCATGTCATAATTTTGGACATAAAGATGTGAATTGTAGAGATAAAAACATGAACATAAAAAAATTTGAAAGCCATACACAAAAGGGTTATCCAAGAAGGCCTAGTGAAACACAGAGAAGACATTACAACATGTTTGAATATTTGAGCAGTGGAATGTTACAAATGTAACAACTTTGGACACATGGCCAAAGATTGAAGAATGATAGTCCCTGCTAGAGAACTACAACACAATAACAATAGTCACAGACAAGAACCTTAGAAAAGGACATGGATAAGAAAGCAGAATCAATATAGAAATGAAGAATGCACACTCACTCTACAAGATAAGCAAAAGAAACATGGTTGGTATATTGACAGTGGCTGTTAAAAACACATGACATGTGATATAGATAGGTTTATTACATTAAGAAATGAAAGAGATGGACCAGTCTCCTTCGAAAATGATGATTCAGCTAAAATCATTGGAAAAGGCACAGTCAAAATTGGGAACAAGAATACCAAGGAAGAAAATATTATGCTAGTAGATATGAAACATAATCTTCTAAGTGTGATTCAAATGTATGACCAAGGTATTAAAGTTACTTTCAATTCACAAAAGTGCGAGATAAGAAAAGAAGGTCTAGGAAAATTGATTGCTACAGCTGTGAGAACTTCAAGAAACATATATGTGTTAAGTGAAATTGGAAAACAAAAGTGTTGTCTAGGAAAGGAAAATGAAAGTTGGCTATGGCACATAAGAATGGGTCACATACATTTTGATAAACTTGTTAAAGTTAGCAAAAGAGAATCAATTAGAGAAATTCCCCCGATCATGAAACCAACCAACACTTTATGCAAGCATTGTCAACAAGGAAAGCAAACAAAGACCAGGTTCAAATCAAAGGAATATTCAACGACAAGACCACTGGAAATTGTGCATACTGATCTAGTTGGACCAAGTACAACAAAGGGTTTAAAAGGTGAAAAATGCTTTATGTTATTAGTTGATGATTATACAAGAATGACTGCAGTTTTTTTTCTCAAGAATAAGTCAAAAGCTTTTGAAAACTTCAAGATCTACAAGGAAATGGTTGAAAATGAAATGGATTCAAAAATAAAATGCTTGAGATATGATAATGGAGGAGAGTTCACTTCAAAGGAATTTATGTACTACTGCAACAATCATGGAATAAAGAGACAATTCTTCGTTGCTAGGACACCTCAACAAAATGGATTTGTTGAAAGAAAGAACATGACAGTATAGTAAATGGATCGAACAATGCTATTGGATTTCAAATTAACAGATATTTTTTGGACACAGGAAATGCATACAACAGTTCACATTAAAAACAGAGTAATGCTTAGAAACAACACTAACAAAAATGCCTACGAGCCATTTGCTTTAGAGTTTTTGGAAGCAAATGCTATATCAAAAGAAAAGATGGCAGAATGGGAAAGTTTGACTCTCATGTAGACAAAGGAAAACTTGTTGGTTACTCAAGTAAAAGGAAATAATACAAGTGTTACAACTTGAGATTGAACAAAGTTGTGGAAAGCATCATAGTAACAATTGATGAAATAGGTAGACAAGAATTAAAGGAAAAAGAAAATGAATCAATGGAACAACTTTACGAAGATGAAAAATAAGGGGAAGATGAAGAGGATCCGATAGAAGGAGAAGATCAAGTTCAACAAGTGCCTCTAAAGACACCTAGTAGATGAGTATAGAAGAATCATCCTTCAGATCAGATTATTAGAAACAAAGATGCAGGAGTTGAGACTAGAAGAAGAATGTGTTCACCAGAACAAAGGCACCTAGCACTCTTATCTACGATTGAACCAACCTGTTTTGAAGAGGCCAACAAGGATAAATTTTGGACTAAGTCCATGGATGAAGAATTGGATCAAATAGAGAAAAATGACACTTAGGAATTGGTTCCAATACCAAAGGATAAGAATGTGATCGACACAAAGTGGGTATATAGGAATAAATTGAATGAATATGGACATAATACAAGGAACAAAGATAGATTGGTATGTAAAGGATATGCACAGGTTGAAGGAATCAACTTTGAAGAGACATTTTCCCCAGTTTCTAGAATGGAAGCAATCCAATTGATTTTAGCTTATGCATTCTCCCAAAATATTAAAGTGTATCAGATGGACGTAAAATCAACTTTTCTGAATGGGGAACTTGAAGAAGAAGTCTACATTCAACAACCAGAAGGATTTCAGTTGTCAGATAACACATATTATGTGTGTAAATTAAATAAGGCCTTGTATGGTATAAAACATGATCTTAGAGCATGGTACTCTAGACTGGATAAATATCTACAGCAGGCAAAGTTTAGAAAATGAAGTGCAGACAACAACCTCTACATCAAGGTAAGTCAAGATAGTATTTTATTAATTGAAGTTTATGTTGATGATAATATTTTTGGTAGTAATGATGACAGGTTAAGTCAAAAATTTTCAAAGGATATGCAGAATGAATTTGAAATGTCATTACTTGGAGAATTATCCTTCTTTTTGGGACTTCAGATATGTCAAAGAAACCAAGGAATTTTTATTTTTCAAACCAAGTATATCAAAGAAATGATAAAGAGGTTTGGAATGGACGATTTCAAATCAGTTGCAAGTTGAGCAAAGATGATGATTCAAAGTCTATAGATCAGAGGCAATATAGGTCAATAATTGGTATCCTACAATATGTGACAACATCCAGACCAGATGTAATGTAGGCAGTTGGATAGGTAGCACGATTTCAAGCAGCATGAAAGGAATCAGATGTATTAGCAGTGAAGAGGATTTTCAAATATCTCAAAGGAACAAAAGAGTTTGGATTATGGTATCCAAAAGGAAAGGACCTATCACTTATTTCCTACACAGATGCAAATTGGGTAGATTATATTGATGACCAATGAAGCACCAATGGAGGAGAGTTCTACTTGGGTGAGTGTTTAGTATCATGGATAAGAAAGAAACAATCATCAATATCTTTATCTACAGTTGAGGAAGATTATATTGCAACAACAACATGTTGTACATAGGTTCTTTGGATGAAACAAACTCTGACAGATATACAGGTTGAGTATAATGAGCCCATTCCAATCTATTATGATAATACAAGCACCATCAGTATCTCAAAGAACCCGATGATGCACTCCAAAATGGAGCACATTCCAATAAAGTATCACTTTCTACGGGAATAGGTTGGAGAGAAGAACATCGGAGTTGAATATGTGGGAACAAAAGAACAAGTGGCAGACATATTTTCAAAAAATATTCCATGGGAAGCCTTTTAATAACTTTTCCAGAGATTCATGTTAATTTCTACTCCAAAATGAATGCTTTTGAATACTTATCTTATATGTCTTAGATTTACACGAGGAAACACCATAAAGAGGACAGTTCAAGTCAGGAGATCCATTTCAGGAAGAGTTCAGTCAGGGGGAGTATCCCCAAGGACAATTCAGATAGGGGGAGCATCCCTGAATGGAAAGATACCTTTTCCATTGATGACAAAGGGGGAGATATTTATTAGATGCAGAACATAGAGGGATGGTTCCAAGGGGAGTGATGGTCACAGGGGAAGCATGAGTGATATGAATTCAGTATTGCATGAAATGACTTCAGTATTGCATTAGAGTGTTGACATCAATGCCAAAGGGGGATATTATTGATTAATTGGGGTAGTTTTCATTGATGTCAAACATTGAAGAAAGTCTAGTAGCGAATTCCGGTAGCACAAAGGTTTGGGTAATGGACCCAAGTTTGTTTGATGGATAATTGTATGACTTTTGATATATTCACAGGTAAAACTATTCTATATGGATATTACATGTTATGCCATTTCTGGTGGTATGTGGAACGTCACATAACTTCTCACAGTTAGAGAGTCATGACCATGTGAAGTTGGAGAACCCTCATGAGTCATCTAGAATCCCAAAAAGGTCAAAGTAGTCAAAGTGTTTGCAAAAGAAATTATTTAAATAATAAATTTAATGGAGAACTCCCTAAAATAAGGAAACTGGGATGCTACATGAAATATAAATAAGAGGCAAGGCTCTCTCATTTAATCACACTTGAACCTATTGAATATCATTGAATGTCTATTTTTGTGAAAGGTTATTTGGGTAGGTATTATTGATAGAGAAAAATTGCAGTAGAAAAAGTGTGGCAGGAAAAGTGTGGCAGGAAAAGTGCGGTAGAAAAAGTGCGGAAAGAAAAAGTGCAACAGAAAAAGTGCGGCAGGAAAAGTGCGGCAGAAAAAGAACGACAAAAAATGTGTGACAGAAAAATCGCGGCAAAAAAAGTGCGGTAGAAAAATCGCGGCAGAAAAAGTGCGACAAAAACATTGCAGCAGAAAAATCGCAACAAAAAAATCACGGCAACAACATGGTTTGGGTCTATTTATGAGAGATATGGCACATCTTGTTTGAGGTATTTTTTGTGAACTAGGGTTTATCTCTTGAGATGGTATTGGATGTTTAGTATTTCTGCATATAACAAATTTGTTGAGGGATACAATTGGTATTTTGTTGTTGGTATTTGGCATATGGGTATTGGTATTTCGGTTGTAATGTGTTTTTTAAGTTGTTTGTTTAGCTTAAGGCTACATAACAGTGAGGTTGTGGCACATGGCTTGATGTAAGAGTTTATGGTATTTGGTTTATGGATAGAGTGATGAATGTTTATGGTTATATTGGTGTATGTCTTTGATATATGGTTGAGGTACATGTTGGGTACATGGTTGAGACAAGTAGTTGATGAGTTAATACATACATGAGGTGTATATTTGATGATGTTGGTACATATTGATGAGTCATAGTTGATGTTTAGTTGATGCATGGTTGATGCATGGTACATGTTGGTTTAGGGTATTGGTACAAGTTGTTTGGTGCAAGTTGATTGGTACAGGTTGTTACAGGTTATTGGTACATGTTTACAATGATAGGTTGACAGTGGTAGTGGTTGATTCAATGACATTGACATGTTGTCTACATTTGGCATTTATATTTTAGGACGGTTGGACGGGGTAAGGACAGGTGGTTGTATCCACCTTCTGGTTGTATCCGGAGAACATAGGGTGTTGTAGCTTCCTTCTGGTTGTAGCCAGAGAATTGGGGAGTTGGAGCTTCCCTCAGGTAGTAGCCTAAAAAACTAGGGGGTTGGAGCCTCCTTCCAAGTGTAGCTGGAAAAAAAAGGAATTTGGTGCTTCCAATGAATGTAATTCTTCAAGATATATAAGAAAAATCATTCCATGGTTTTCTCCCTCTTTGGGTTTCCACGTAAAAACACTGGTGTACTGTGTATGTGTGTGATTTCTCATTTGTTCATTGTTTATTTACTCTGTGACTATTGGATGATAATGCTACATTGATATAACACTTTCATTTTTGGTGAAAAAAGATTAAATTTCTCTATTACTGATTCACCCCCCCTCTCAGTAATCCAACAACACTAGCTCCAACTCCTTCCCTACTAGTAGCTCCATCAAAAATTATATTCCACATTTCATTCTCTGCTTTTTTTTGTTAATCTGTAATTTCCTATGTTCAATGCTCAATTTTTTCTTTGATAGTCATGACAGTTGTTGGCTCCCACTCTTCAAAACTTAAGTTATTATAGAAAATAGAGGAACCAAATTCAGTATCAACAGAGTAAATATGATGATTATTTGGTTGAGTTTCTCTACTCACCATGTACTTGACCAACACTTCTCTGTATAACCTCTTTTCTTGGCCAAAAATAGGGATAGTAACATATGACATGTCCATTTTCAAATTTCCATTCAACTTTGTAACCCAATATCTAGATAACAACAAGCCAAATTGCAGAGGGATGTCGAAAACCACCACATCCATGATCATATTTTTCGATGGGATTTGAGACAATGATATGATCGGATCTTTGATTAAACCTAAGCATTTCACCTTCCTTGAGTCAAAAAATAAAAGATCCTTATCAGGTCTTGTAATGTCTAGGCCCAACTCATCCATGACCACCTTGGGCATCATATTATGTGATGCTCATGAATCTAACATGGAATTATGTAAGGTCATGTCATGAATTTTAAGGATAACATAGAAAGGAGGAACATCATCAACATCGCCACACTCTTCCACACGGGGGCCAAACAAGATAGAAGGGTGATCATCTTGTATGTTCAAGGTGTCAGGCGATTCTACCATTTTTAGCTTTTTAATGATATGATTTCCATATTCTCCATTCTTTATCAACTCATTAAACAGAGCAGAAATTTTTATTTTAGCCATTTCACTTTCAAAATTAAAAGGAGACAGAGATTTTTCTACCTCTTTGATGACTGTTTCCTTTCTTTCCTCAGGCATTTTCTTTGGGGGTTCTTCTTTTGATTCTACTTTCTCCATTATATCATTTACTGAATTATGTTTCTTCGGTTGGCTTGAAAAAGGTGTATTTATCTGAAGTTCTGTTGTAGGATTCGCCTTCGGAAGATTTGCATGCACCTTTTACTTCTGAGGTTATAATGCTTCTGAAGCTACATAATAAAATTGTGGTATCCTTTCCAAAACTCTTTTGTTTCTGATGACAACATATCATCATTTTCCTCCATAAACTTATCATTTGCATCCATAAATTGATCATGTTCTTCTTTGATTAAGAACACATTTGTTTCTATATCGTCACAACAATGCATATGGTCTATGGTCTTTGATTATTTGGTAGAAATATTTGTTTTCATAGTTTTTTTGGAAATGAAGTTTTATTTGTTGATCACCTTGATCCCTCTGGTCTCTTTTCTTGATCTGTGGAACTGGGGCTCTTCTAAAATTTTGATTTCTGGGATGAAAATCAATTTGATCCCTAGTGGCAGGCTTATTTTCTATGGACATCCTTTCCATGAGTCTTTCCATAGTCATCATCATCAAATCAAATTTCTCGTCTGATGATTGAGATGTAGAGGGTTGTGGTTCCCCTTGGGTCTTCTTCAAACTTATGTCAATATTATGTTTGATATTCCCCGATGCCATCAAATTTACCTCTACTTCAATTGCATCGCTCATCATATCATCTAATGTATTGGATCTTCTTTCTCTTAACAACAAGGCAAAGTCACTGTCAAAAGAATTAGCATATCGAAGTTGGGCAGCTCTGGGAGGAGGTTTGACTTCTGTGGGAATTGAATTATAAACTTTCATAAATCTGGTTGAGAACTCTTGTATTGTTTCATTTGGTGATTTTTTTATATTATTGTATTGAGTTAGTAACTGAAGAGGATTATTTTTATCACCCCACCTGGCAAGAAAAAGTGTTTAAAAAGATGAAAAATTAGGGATACTCACTGTTGTAAGATATTTGAACCATTTTTTGACCTCACTTGAGAGAATTTGTGAAAACAATCTCATTTTTGCATCCTCATAATCTACCTCTTCTAGGTTGACAAAGTCATTAAACCAATATAAGTGTTTTTGAGTTGAATCATTCCCTTCAACATCATATAATTTAATTATCTGATTATAATTCAGAGGTAAATCATGTAATTGGGTAGGCAAGGTGAGAGGAGTGAATCTGGCAGTCATGACTCTAGGAGAAGTTTGAATTGGACGAATAGTATGAGTGGAAATTACAACATCTTGAGGGGGGTTGGTTGGTATCAAAGATTGGAAATTTTTTGTCATTGAAGATTATTTCATTCAAATAAGATTTTGATCTGGATTTGAATAGGGTTGGTTCAAATAATAAATAAAATTCAAGGTCGTCAATTCTTTTTACCCCGTATTTAGGTAAATATAGGTTCTTGTCGAGGTAATATACTGAGTCTATTATCTTTCCCTTTCTTTTGTGTAAAATTTTTTCAGGATCAGACACAGATGTTGCAGGCTCTAGATCAGGGTTCTCTTTAGTGTAAACTTTCTTAGGAGCTAGGATTTTTGATTTGTACTACTTTACACTACTGATCTTATTCAATGAAGTCGTCACGGTAAAATGTGTTTCAGGAAATATAGGTATCTAATTCACTGTTACCCTCAGGAATCAAATCTACAACTTTAGTCATTTTTTCCCTAGGAAAGTTTTCAATTCCGTCCTCGACAACGGTGCCAAAATGTTAGCACTTGGTAAATTGTCGAGTTGAAGAAAATGATCTACCAAGGTAACCTACAAACTGACTTTAATACTGGAAACTAGCCTTCCCAATCTAGAGAGGGCTCTCTTTGAGACCTAGTCTTTGATAGATAATAACTTTGGACTGACGGCTAGATTTAGATGCTTGAAAAAGTTTTTTATAGTTTCGTTGGAAAGGATGTATTTTTTGGGATATGGAATCAACCTCCTGAAGAAAAGAGAAATCAATGACTGGTAGGAGAAATAAGCGTGCATATTTAGTCAATCTATCCACTACCATGTAGATACAGTCCCTTCCCTCCACTTTTGGATATCCCTTGATGAAGTCCACGAAAATTCCATCCCACTTCTTCTCTGGGATCGGTAATGGCTGAAGTAGTCCTATAGTATGTGTGAAATATAACTTGTTCTACTAGTAATACCTACACTACCTCAGATGATGAAGTACATCCCCTTTGAGATCCTTCCATGAGAACCTCTCCCTCACCTACTTGATGTTTTCATATACCCCTACTTCCCTGCCAATGTTCCGTCGTGTACTTCCCTCAAAATCTTATCCTTGATTGTGGAATCAAGAATAAGATAGATCTTTTCTTTGTAGTATATGATTTCATCCACTATGTTGTACCTATATTCTTGAATAATTCCCTCCATTCTCTCATAAGCAAAGGTATTCTTGGAATATTCCACTAAGAGAATGGACTTCTAGTCTACTGAGATCTTTGTCATGGAGAAGGTTGCAGGCCTTTTGGATAAGGAATCAACAACTATGTTATTCTTCCCCTTTACATACTCGATGTTAAAATCATGTTCTACACATTACTCACCCACTTCTATTGCCTTTCATTCAGGTCTCGTTACTCCAAGAAATATCTCAAGTTGGTGACCTGTCCTAACCATAAAGCATCCTCCTACCAAGTATTTTCTGATTTTGTCCAATGCATGCATGATGTCCAAAATATCCTTATCATAGACCAGATAGAGCTTCTTATGCCCCCTTATACTTCTACTCTCAAAAGTTATCGGGTGTCAGTTCTGCATCAATATTGCTACTATCCCTTCATCGGATGCATCACACTCTAGGAAACAAGGATGCATGAAACCTGGAAGGAGGGATACTGGGAAAGTTCTCATCACCCTCTTCATTATATTGAATTCTACTTGTGCATCCTTTGACCATCAGAATTCCCCTTTCTTGGTGAGTTCTATCAATGGCACAACCAATTTCAAAAATCCTTTCACAAAGTGCCTATAATAGTTGCATATCCTAAAGAATCCTCACAGATATGTGAGTTTCCTAGTGGTGGGATAGTCAAATATCATATGTATATTGTATTTATGCAACTTTACTACCTCAATACCAATCACATGCCCTAGATAAAGGATCTCTATCAACCCAAACTCACACTTTGCTTCCTTGGAAAAATGTATTGCTCCCCCATTATGGTGAGAATCGCATCCACATGTTTGAGATATTCCTCCCATGTCCATCTCTGATACTACTGTAATATCCCTAATAGAATGGGATGAGGTATTATGTCCTTCTCTACAATAAGTGTTCTTGATGCTCTAATCTGGGTGACAAAATTTCACAAACAATTTGCATGTATTCTAATAATAGACATTTTGCTAAACATATTTCATGTAATACAAATACATTAGAAATAGAATGGACAATATGTGGTATTTTATTATGAATGAATATCTTAATACAATGATCCAATGGATGTTATAGAAGTTGCAATACATTAATGGAAAAAACACAATACAAGCCAAAAAAACTGGAATCATGCCATGACATCCTCAACATATGAGATCAAATTCTCTAAGTGCCACAACCTCTCCAAGAAAATCAATACAACCCAAAATTGAAAAACAAACTGAAGATGAAGATCCAATGAATATATTAGATGGATCCTCCTCCTTGTCTATCTAGGGTGGATATTGCACCACGAAAATAAGACCGACAATGGAATGGTTTTTGTAAACCCTAACAAAACATTGGCTCCAAGAGCACCATGCAAGAGATCAATCAAATCATAATTAAAAAGTGAGGCTCTACCCCTCCTTTTATATGTTTTCACACCTTCTAGAACTTTCCCCATTTTGACCAAATCAAATGTAACTTCTAGAACTTCACCTTTTTGACTAAATCGAATATAACCCTTATTTGCCCTCCAATTTTCACTTTAATATTAAATGTCACTTTAATAATGGTTATGTATCTTATTAATCTAAAGTTCCTTTACTTCCCTAATGTCACATTAAAAACATAACATATCCTAGCTAAGTGACATTAAATGACCCCCCCTTTTTACTCCTTTTTTTCTATTGACAAGACATGAGAGTCCCTTCTACAAAAAAAATAGGGGAACCCAAAAATGGGGACATGACAAGAATACAAGAGCTCTCAATCTGCTAGAAGTGATATGTCAAGCATGGACACATGAGCTCTGTGCATGGTGTTGAGATGGTCGTGAACTGAAGTAAATTGATGAGAACAAGTATGAATTGATGGTTGGGGGGCGTAGTTGTAACTACAGCCTCAATCCCCAGTTGCATCAAACTGCAACTGGAAAGCAATATATCCACTAGAGGTTGTTGAGGTGATGACATGAGGTTGTGTGCAAACAATAAAATATTCCAGATAGGAGTGTGGATTGTAGAGATTGTGGCTGTTATCACTCCAGGGAACTACTTAGGGCTGTAAGCTAAGTATGCCTGGTAACTTAAGAATTCAATACTTTTTAGGCAAAATGGATCGATGGGATATCACAATAGCTCAATGGAAAGGTTGCTTATCACATAGTTAAATGAACCAGTGCTCTTAGAAACTGTAAATCAGATGATAAATAACAGAGATGGAATGCAGAATATTTCTGAGACAACCAAGTATATTAACATGCAGGGTTTATGCAACCAGATACATGCATAACATCGGGTCACACACAGCAATAGGAAATTTCTCAATTCAAATTATGAGCACAGGCTAAGCTAACTTGAACAGAGAGCAGAATAATGGTGGATGAAATATCTGATCACATCAACAAGAGAAAACTGTGATTT
>ML843711.1:12433-23175 GCA_009831015.1 Picea engelmannii | reverse complement strand
TAAACTGCCATGATGGTTTGCACCCTCCAGCGCAAGCGTGGGATCTCGTTGTGACGTGGGGATGATCATATCATAACTTCGTGCGTGCGTGGGTAATGAGCACGTGATCGTGCTTCACGCAGCTATGATGTTTGAAGAACTTTATTTTCATCAGGCTCGCTTGCCACTTTCATCAGCATACGGTCTTCTCAGAAAACTCGGCTAGCTGCGGGAAGTGAACCCTTTCCACAGCTCGGCATTTGATAGGAAGTTTGTGTTAGCCGCGGAAAGCAAAATAACGTACCATATCCCCTTTTTTTAAAAATCGTTCCTTGGCGCGAAAGCAGGAACTCTCCACGGCGTGCCACGTGTGGGTCGTCTATCAGGCTTTTCGGGCCTTGTCACTTTCCACGGCGTTTTGAACTGGTGAAGCGATGCGCTTAGCTGTTGAAAGCTAGCGCTTTCCTCAGCACACAATAGGTCCTAAAACATGAGGTTAGCTGTTGAAAGCAAACAGTCATTTTTTGAAATGGAAGACTTTATTTTCGATTATTTCCTAAGACCCACCACAAAAACCAAAAATTTTCTGAACCGAAAAAACTCGAAAATGACTTAAAGCTACTACTGAAAGCTATGATATCCACCCAAACTCGGCCAAAAGGATGGTTTCATTTTGGGAGTTAACAGTGGCCACCAAAATACAAATAGGGGATTAGAGGAAGAGAAAGTTTAACGACTAAGGGAATATTCATGGAATTTTCTACCACTAATTATATAGGGAGATGCGCTAGATGTAGAGGGGCAGGCTAAGAAACAACCATCCTAGCCAATGAAATATCCATAAGAATTTGTGAAGTCTAGGCCAGCATAGATAGTTAGAAAGACAATCACTAGAGCAGGGTCGATTGCTAGCTAACTCAATAGGAACAGAGGGATGGACCAACAATGAATTTATGTAGCTCTTATGAAACGAGAAGAGGTCTAGACTACCCTGATAAATAGGGAATATTTAAAAGCATCCCTAGGAAGAAGTAAGAACTATTTGGGAAGCACCCAAAAAGGGCTTAGGTATCCCAAAGAAGCCCCAGACAATTGAAAAAGGTTACGAGCAGCTCCAAGCAATGAGAAGTAGATTCAGGTAGTGGGTAGTGGGTTCTGGGAAGGGATTTGAGCAACCACTGGAAGCATTCTAAGAAGGATCGAAACGGGATGGAAATGATATATTTCATGTCAGAGGGATGAACCATTCAGGTGGATTGGAGAGCAACCATGGTAGTGGAAATGATAGCGAATACATAGCCACCTCTAGGTGGTGGAAGTACCTTCCTTTAGTAAAGTCATTTTTAATGTATTTAGCATAGGACAGGTACTTCCACATAGGCTAGGTGTCTAGCATGTGGAAATTGTCTGTGTAACCTCTTAGAAACTTATGAGTTCACTTTATGTGTTAATTGTTAAAGAGAATGATAGTTTAGATTAATGTAATATTAATAAGTTAAATGCCTAATTTCTTGGCATTAATAACTTATGTGATGGTTAATTAATTCCTAGTCATTAGATCTAAAGTGAACTTGAGATCAGATCTCAATTGCTGATCACTTTAGAATATCTAGGGTTTTGGATTTAGGGTTAACTCAATGTAATGAAAGGAATCTTAGGTGAGAGGATGGGACACACATATAGAGAGTGAGGAGATCTCATTTAGTGGGTGAAGATAAATTCATACAAGTGTGATTGGGTAGGGCTAAGAAAAGGTGAAAAGGGGAAGCAAGAGAGGTAACATCTAGGTGGGCTAGGTTAGTGTTGCATTGTATTCCTATGATGGGCCATTATCCAATGATGGGATCACGTAGTTGTTTATCCAAATATCGTGTGGAATGTGTTATGGTTCCATTTTTTATGCTTCCACTTATTTGTTTTGTTAACAACCTAGTTGTGCATTTGATAAATAAAGTGATTTTTTTAGTTAAATGTCAGGTGTTGGGTTCATGAGAAATTAACACATGTCCCCTAGAAATTGGAATCACATTTCATTATCAAAATTAAGAAATAAAGTTCACATATACATCGCTTTTTCATGGCCGCACATTATATCTACATTAAACATTAATGAAAATCGGGATTATCATGGGGATGTTACAAACCCTACTTCTATACACAAACTTAATTTTTGAACTTTCTTTAATTTATTCCATTAATTACTCTAACACCATTGATTAATAGTATGCCCTACATATGAGCACAATTATGAAGTCCTGATAACATATATAAAATGGATAAATATATACAATTGTACCACACAAAAAAATCATTATAAACACATAAAAGAACATTTATCGTTTATTGAAAATCACCAACTAGTTGCAAAAATTAGACATTCCTCCCAGTCATAGAATTTTCTATTCATTCACTCTCAACAATAAGCCACCCATGATCTAGGGATATGGATCCACCAGGGAAAAGGATATCTATGACAAACAAAGGTCCAAGAGCACATAAATTTAGGAATTTCCACTGAAACCAACTCTAGCAGTAGTTCCACCTCACAACCTCTCATTCCCAATAGCATGTCCCATCACAGGAAGTGTACCCCTTCATTACTCCACAATCCTTCAGCTTGCCCCTTAACTTCTAAGTCTTCAACAACAAGTTGACCAAGAAGTCTCAAATATCTGTGGAACTTGGAACATAAGGATTCCCATATAGAGTTATGAAAGCCATTAGGCCAACACATAGGGAAACCTATCCCAACAATTCTCTCACCTAGGGAGAATGCTTCACAATCCTGAAAACCTGCTTCTTCAATCCATACCACCAAGAATTTATAGGGTTACAATTCTACCAACTTACAATGGCTCCTTCCCTCACAATCTCTATCAAAAGGTCCAAATTATGGAATGGAAGAATGAAATGAATGAGAAATACACTAAATTCCCAACATTATATATTCATCTGCTCTTTTTTACACTTGGCACTCAAGAAAATACATTTCTCTCCACTTGTTGATTCATTCCTACACTTAGGAACTTAGGATAAAAATATATCATAAGACTTATGATTTTAGGAATATATTATTATATTACCTTGGCTTAAGCCCCCCTCACATAGCCCCTTTTCTCAATCCCTTAGCTCTCTTTACCTCTTGCGGATTCCTGTCCCCCCATAATATTTCATATAACTTGGTTTACACCTTTGATGCATTTTATTAATGTATCTGAGTGTGACTACAATTTATAATTCTAGGCTCACCAACCTTATATCACAAAGGCACTCCAACCCAAAACATCCTCTCTCACTAGCCTATAAAAAGTATGTACATTTACAACATAGGGTTCAACCTAGGAGTATTACAACTGAGCTCCCATGGAATGATCAAGTTTTTGGTACGCTATTTGTAAGCATCAATTAAATTTTTAGTAGTTTTCAATACCATTACACTGTAAACAATATTGTTGTTGGAATACTTAGAGGGGGGTGAATCACTATGAACAGTTTATACCACTTCTAACCACAATGTATATTCTTTCGCTTTGACAACAATGTTCAACAGTTTATCATGAATGTATAATTTATGAATTCATCCAATCATATATATATTATAATCATGTAAACATAAGAAGCATCACATCAACATCACATCAAGAACACAAGACACTAGTATTTACGTGGAAACCCAAATGGGAGAAAACCATAGAATGATTTCTTATATATATCAAGAATTCATTCATAGGAAGCACCAACTTCCGAATTCTCCAGGTGAAACTAGAAGGAGGATACAACCCCCTATTTATAGGCTCCAATCTGAAGGAAGCTACAAATACCTAAATTCTTTGGCTCCAACCAGAAGGAGGCTACAACCACATAGGTTCTCTAGCTCCAACTGGAAGTTGGATACAACCACCTAGTTCTCAGGCTCCAACCTAAAGGAATATCCAACTCCCTGATTCTTTGGATCCAACAGGAAGGAGTATACAACCCCATTTCCTTTCCCCATCCAACCACCTTGAAATATAAATGTCAAATGTAGAAAATGTCTCACTATCACAACTGTCACAAAATAACATGTAGCTTTCACTATCACAACCTATCATTCTCAAACCTATCATTGAAAACCTATCACAACCTATACCAAACTTCTTCAAATATTTTCTATAGATCTGTGACATGTCTACACCACAACAAGCATATTTCTGCAACTCTCTTTACTACAACTCATGGATGTTTGCACCTTTCTTCTCTGTAACTTGCAGTCTACTACATAACTCTCCCAATTTCTTTGTCACATTCTCTATCACTCTATTACTGTCACTGTCACTATCACATCAAGCTATCCAACCTGTCACTATCTCATCCATGAAATTAGATCCACTCTCATCCACATGAAACTCATGCCAAGATCACCAACAACATATCTCAAACCATATGCTCAACATCAACAACACATGCCTCTACCAAGCATGCACCAATATCTCCAACATACCATCACAAGATATGTGCATGTACCATACAATGTACCAAACTTGTACCATGCATCAAAATGTACCACAACATGTACCTTCAACCATGTACCAACCATGTACATCAACTATGTATATCAACACCATACAAAGTACCATACAATGTGACAAGCATGCACATCAACCATGTACATCAATACCAATAAACCAAGATATAAACTATCAATGTATCTTACCAAGTAGACCTCAACTAATGTGCACCATGCATTCAATGATGTACCTCAATTCATATACTAAGGCCCTAAAAGACATGCCTCAAACATGCTCCTCAATATCACCAAGATGCAAACTCATAACACAATATACCAAGCCTCAAGTATGCACCATAACATGTAACCAAAACATACACCAAGATAGCCAAAAGTGCTTCTAATCAATGTACCATAACATCACCAAGATGTATGATATCACATACTATCATCACCATGCATGTACCATAACACTTAGTAATTACCTTTGATCCTATAGTTGACCTGTTGTACTTTAAACAGACTTGTAACTCTTCCAAAGTCATCAACAACCTGGAACCAACATCCCTTCACAACCTTTCACAAGCCTTTTTACAGATATGTGGTTTTCTCTTCTACAACCCGTGGATATCTGCACTTTCCTTTACTTCAATACACGTACATATGCGCCATTCTGACCTCTAACCCATGGATACCTCAGAAACTAGGGTTACTCAAGCTTGTTGTAACTCAGAGACTTGCACCTTCGACCTTCCTTCGCAACCTCAGAAAAATGCTATCACAAACTAGCCAAAATATCACAATATTAGACCATAAAATTCACAGGATAGATATTAAAAAGTAAGTGTATGAGTGTGCATATGAGAGAATCCTTGAGGTTTTTATATAAATTTTCATAGTATCATATCTCCTTACTTTAGGGATTTATTATTGCAACCAATTTACCCTTTGACTAAGACTTGTAACCAACTAGGGGCTTCTTGACCACTCTTCGGGGCTTCCAACTTTACAAGGTCATATCTCCCTAATTGTGAGAAACCATGGGGCATTACACATATCACCGAAAATGGCACGACGCATATTATAAATATATGATAGTCTTACCTGAAATTTCATTGATCTTCATGTCCATATTCCTTAATCAATTTTGGGTTCCATACCCACACCTTCAAGGCCACATGTAGACTACATCAAATGTACCCAAATAATTCATCATCAATCTCGATCATACAAATGTCAATAAGTGTTCCAACATCTTTGGACATATACAAGGGTTGAGATCAATATCTAGGGGTTGATAGAAATCTCCAAGAGCACTCTCCAAGGGTTGACATCAATGACAACCAATTGTTCAAACAAACTTTCCAACAATCCCCCCCTTTGGCATTGATGACAACACCAACATTGATGGCAACACTTAGACATGGAAAGACTCATGGTCATGCTTCCTATGTGATCATGTCTCTGCATCAATGTTTCTATTTCTCCCCTTTTGACATCAATGGAAAAGGGTATCTCTTCTTGGGGATGCTCCCCCTATCTTCATGCCTCTATTATTTCTCTTCACCTTTAACATCTGTGATTTCCTTTACTGCAACCTACATGCATCCATTCCCTGTTGGCCTCTAACCCACGGTTACCTTAGAAACTAGGGTTACTCAAGCTTCATGCAACTCTAAGAATTTCACCTTCAACCTTCCTTCGCAGTCTCCGAAAAATGTCGTCACAAACTAGCTAAAATATCACAATACTAGACCATAGAATTCACAAGATAGATATTCAAAAGTAAGTGTATGAGTGTGCATATGAGAGATTCTTTGAGGTGTTTATATACTTGTTCATAGTAACCTCTCTCCTTACTTTAGGGATTTCTTGTTGCAACCACTTTACCCTTTGATTAATAATTGTAACCAACTAGGAGCTTCTTGACCACTCTTCGGGGCTTCCAACTTTACAAGATCGTATCTCCCTAACTATGAGAAACCACATGGCGTTCCATATATCACCGAAAACATCACGATGAGTAATATCCATCTATGATAGTCTTACCTGCAATTTCACTATCCTTCATGTCCATATTCCTTAATCAAATTTGGGTCCCATAACAACACCTCTGGAGCTACATGTATACTACATCAAATGTACCCAACCAAATCATCATCATTCTTGATCATACACATGTCAATCATTTTTCCAACATCTTTGGACCTCTCCAAGGGTTGACATCAATCTCCAAGATCACTCTCCAAGGGTTGACATCAATGAAAACCATCTATCCAAACCAATTTTCCAACAATTACTTTGCCATTTTTTCTCTATGTCAATAGATCATGGATGGAAGGTTTGAAGCTTAAGGTCTCTACTCTAATTTCCAATTTATTTTTATTTAAATGTTGAGATTTATCTAATGGATATTGATGCCTCGTATTAATAGTAATATAGCAATAATGATAGTAGTAATATAAGAATAGTAATAATAATTATAAATAGATAAATATTTAAATAGTAAAATAACATAAAATAAAGAAATATAAAGAAATAAGATAAGATAAGTAGTAGAAGTTAATATTCCTAATTTCCAAGGTTTTTAAAAGAAACATTGAGTTGTCCTAGTCTCATGTTGGGTATGTGCTTGTGCAACTTGTATTTTACGGTATCATATGACTCAGAATTTGCAGACGAGCATTATGAGTTCGATGTTTATAAAACATCAACCATGCAAGAGCATATTCATATTCTAATTCCTTTCCTACCACTAATATGAAAACATAGAAGAGAGGTGAAGAACAAGAGAAGATGCATCCTACAAAGGTCCAGGGGATAAGTGTGAAATTACCCTTCCTCATGCATCACTAGTTCTAATGTACTCCACTTAGGGTTTTCATATTTTCTTGTGTTGAATTAGGCCTGTACTAGGTCACATGTATTGCATTCAAAGTAGTCATGAGGATATCCTTGTAGCCTTCAGTAACTCATCGAATTGTGCCCTAATGACAGGTGTTCTGAGTATTGGAAATGATAGCTTAATATATTATAACTCCAAACCCTACTCCAATCTCCTTATAATTACCACTATTCAGATCCCAAAATATACCATCGCCTTGGGATGACTACAATTTCTATTGGAGACTAGTAATGTGTGATCTTGCACTCTAAACAATACGATGAAATATCCTTGGGGATGTTGTTTTCCCTGTCACTGATAGTGTATGTCGATGATGAAAATAAACTAAATGCACCCTAAAACAATATCCAAGATGCATAATCAACTTTCTTAACTAAATATATACACCATTACATCACTTTAGTCCCATCCTAGTACATGTCTTATTATACATCTTAGAATACATACAAGGAATCTACCATAACTTTAAATAATGTCTACCTAACTCTTTAATAATGTATATTAATATTTTACATTTATTTACAAGTATTCATTTAACTGACATGACATCCACTTTCTTAAGTAAATATATACACCAATAAATCACTTTATTCCCATCCTAGTACATGTCTTATTATACAACTTAGAATACATACCATGACATCCACTTTCTTAAGTAAATATATACACCAATAAATCACTTTATTCCCATCCTAGTACATGTCTTATTATACAACTTAGAATACATACAATGAAGAGACCGTGACTTTCAATAATGTCGACCTAACTCTTTAATAATGTATACTAATATTTTACATTTATTTACAAGTATTAATGTATACTAATATATTTATTTACAAGTATTCATTTAATTGACATGGCAGATATCAATTTAACATTTACAGGTTATGACACAATGTAAATTAACATTTACATAACAACAACGATGTCATGGAAGTATTCATTTAAATCCTTGTAAATAAACAATTAACTATAAAGAGAATAAAGGTATATAAAATTTATTATAGATGAGAATGTGATATGAATATACATTAATATCTTGTAAGTAACATTTACAAGATATATAACCTTTCCATTTACTAAACACATGTGACAAGAGTAACGTGATCTACAATACACATTCGAATTTCAATCCTTATAATTTAACAAGGAATATATATATATATATATATATATATATATATATATATATATATATATATAATTTAGTGTTGGAGTGAATACACCACAATTACATTTATAACTATTATCTTGTTGTGAAATTTTTCTAAAGATACCAACTTAACAAATTGTAAACCTTAATAACTAGTTTAATAATTTAGATTATTTTCCACAACATCTATCACTAATCTAAATGAAATTTAATTTACAATTTAGCATTTTATTTGGTTAGAAAACAAGAGAAAAATTGCAACGAATGTAGTGTAATGTGTAAGCCATCAAACCAGTGACAGAGTTATATTTCAATTATTAGTCCCTGCCTCCAGTGAGGGACTCTATCATTTGCTTAGCGGTCAACGATATATTACATGGTACATTATGATTCATTAGTTGGTCCGTTTTGTAGCTAAAACCTCATATTATGCATTCTTTCCAAATTTAGCATCAAATTCCATATTATTTCCGAAAAAAAAATATTTTTGTATTTATAAGATTTCTCAATTATAATTTTTGATTGGTTCACAACAATTAACGTGACTATATTTCCCTGGTGTATGGCATTTTATTTTCCTCAATTGTTATAACCAAGAAATGATTTTAAAATACCATTTTTTAGTGGTTAATCTGTGTTGGGAATTGAAATCTTACCCTGACAATGTTGCAATCAAAGTTGCTCTAATAGTGTTGCAGTCAAAGTGCATGACAGTCTAAAAACACTGCATTCGATGCCTCCTCTAGTGGAAACCTTCATGCATCTGACCATCTTCTCACCAATGTCTTGCCGCATCTTTCAAATCAAGGGAAGTCCACTAGGAAATCGGCATGGAGCCACCGCTTCATGTTCCACCACCTACAAAACTTAATGAAAGATATAATATTAATGAAATATAAAAGATTAACTAAAGGGTGATATGCATAAGCAATAAACGATGTTGCTCCTGTAATCCTCACGGTATAATTAAGGCCATGGTGAAGCAGACTATTGTGCATGGGAATGCTTCTTTTATTGAATGCTTGGGACTACTTCTTTTACTAAATCAATCGCATATGTCGTTAAATCCATTCTTGGGACTACTTATTTTAATGAATCAACCATATCCACTCCTTGTTCTTGAACTAAAATTGCACGGATGAATGAAATTGTCTCTCTCAAGAGCTAGGAGGTTGTGACCATCTGCAAGCATTAGAACAATAAACAAATTATATTGAAGGAGATGTTAGTTAGTTCCAACATGAAAATACAGATTAAGTATTTGCTTGTTTGGTTACATGTTACCTAAAATTCCATGGAATTGAATAATATTCCTCTCTTCCTCTTGTCTAAAGGAGCTATGCATCTCCATCTATTAAATAATTTTATCAAATTTCATTCTTATGCTTCCATTGAAAGTGTTGCTTGCTACGTTTTCCCCAAAAATTTTAACCTTCAACAAAGATTGTCTAGTAAACAAGATTACAAGAATGATTCCTTTTTTGGTAAACATGATTCCAATAAAGATTCCTCTAATAATTTTATTTTTATATAAGATTGTGTTATGAGGCGCCCTTACCACACCTTGTTTTTTCAAATACTATAAAAATTCTAGTCAATAAAACCCCTGAGAGCAGTGATGTTGTGACGTGTCATTGACGGTCAGAGATGATATCTGTAGAAATGACTATCCGATGTGGTGGTCATCATAATTAGGGTAAAAAATCCATGAATTTGAAGCAATATTATATTTAACAGGATGAAGCAATTTCTGTAATGACAAAGCGGATGTGTGAAGAAAGAAGAAAGAAAGAATTTTTAACGTCCACGAGCCTAAAAATAGCCTATGGGACAAATTGTTTTTCCATCTGGCTTTTGTATTCGGCCCTTTTCCTGTGAAGTTTTACAATAATCACTCCCATCTTCTAAACAAACTCTTTGCTGAATAGATTATCCCAAGAACTAGTTGCCAGAATACCTACATAATTTTTCCTGCTGTCTTTGAGGGCCTCACATTCTAAAATGAAATGTTTTTATGTTTCCACTTTTCCGGACAAGCACAAAATACATACTCTTTCTTCCCACCTTTCTTTTGGTCTTTTCCAACGCCCTGTTTCACAATGGAGTTGATGAGAATTAGTCCTTAATTGAGCAATAAGAATTTTAGATCTCCAAGAAATATTGGCCCCTATGTACGCCTTTTGTTGATGGTTATGAGTGGGGTTAAACTCTTCAATGTA
>ML843709.1:31628-52014 GCA_009831015.1 Picea engelmannii | reverse complement strand
ATCATTCATTTTCATGTCACGAAGCTCATTCTTCAGACTCATTACTTGTCCAATGTTTCTGACTGAGAAGAGGTTAGTTAGGGCATCGTACATCTTCTTAGATGAGTCAAGATGAGAGATGTAGGGTATCAAGTGGTCTTTTATAGATTCCACTATGATAATCATGGCATTGATGTCTTTGTCCTTGAACTTCTCCATAATTGCAACGTTTTGAGGTTCCTTCTCTTTTCCTTCTTCAAACTGTGGTTCCACGATCTTTCCTTTCACGATATCCAACACTTTATTCTTGTCAAGGATGAGGTCAATCCTTGTCTTCCATGCTCTGAAGTTAGAAGCCCCTTCTAACTTGTTTTTTGACTTCATAGAGTAAGTCATGACTGCTTTGACTTGGTCAACCTTTGACTTTGACCAAAAACTCAAACTTGGCGTCTTAGCTTGCTTAGAGTACCAGGAGGTGCGCTGGGTTAGGGCGCACTAGGCTATCCAGAAATTAGGTCAATCTCTTCACTTAAGGTGCCTCAACAAGAGGGTTAGGGTTTCATTGTTGCAACAAAAACTGACTGCGATTGCAACTGAGCAAATCCTCCCAATCTATCTTCCAGCGGTTAGAGTCTAGACTATCCAAAGATAGTGTGGGCCTATAACTTGTTAGAAATAATAGATGTGCTTGTTTAACCATAGACAATATAGCAATATTGTCACCCAACCATAGGCTGAAGCCACCCTCGAGCACCTTAACCTTGACAGAGAATGATTTCGGAAGCAAACCCTAGGCCTAATAGCCAATCAATGTAGCGTACCTCTCTCCAGAGCTAGCACACAAGGCAGAAAGTCCAAACCATAACCAAGAGAAAGTCCAAGCCTAAACCGAAAATACAAGTTGCAGTAGCTGTAGCTGCAGCTACTCTCCAGACTTGCGCACTTACTTAGTTTCTGCAGTGCACATTCTTACATTTCTGCAGTTGCGAGCTGTCTCTTCAAAATGAGCTCTGGTGTCCTGTATTTATACTGTTTCTCCTTAGCTGTCTGGGCCGACTTCTCATTCCGGAGGCTAAACATTCAATATTAAATGTTTCCTTTAGCCGACTTGTCTTCTAGGGTTATGTCCAATGCTTTAGGGTTTCTTCTTGCTTCCCGAAATATTCTATTCTTGTCAGGGTTACACGTGGAGGTTAATACCTCCTGCAGCTACCATAATATTAACATCACCGGGGTTAGGACTGCCACTTGTCACATCCAAAAATTGCCAAGTGTCAACTCTGCATGGATGCCACGTGGCACTTTGCATGGAATATTGCTAAAAATAGAAAATGCTCGCATGTTGATGAAATTAGGCTCATCAGACTCGATTTTCAGTGGGGAGTCCGAATATGTGGTTGGAATCGACATGCAAGCTACTGCAAAAATAGAAAATCCTCGCATGTTGCTTGAGAGTAGCTCATCAGGCTCAGAATCTTGCAAGGATCCCAAATATACTTTCATCTCTGACCTGCACACCTCGAAAATCTGTCTCCTAAAATGTAGGAGCACTGCTAAAACTAGTAATATCTCTCCAATCCCATGAAGACGTGTGCAACCTCTGTCTCTGATCCAGGAATACATCACTGAACCAATCTGTTCCTGAAACTCAATGGGCACCAACTTTGGCTCAAGCAAAGCTGTCTCTGAAATCAAACTCTGGAAGCAAACTCTGAATACCAGCCAAAATAGAATATTCTGGCCCTTAACCCTCAAGATTTGTAAGTGAGCAAATCCAGGGGTTAACAATACCTTACTACTTTCTTGAGGGATCTGGACTAGAGGTGTCTAGTTCCGTTTCTGAGGGAGACACTAGATCTCAGGAGAGAATTCTATAGGGTAGACCCAAGACAAAGCTTGTTAGATTGATGACATTTTTCTCCTCCCTATCTCATTGGAAGCTCACTGTAAATGATGTGTAGAGTCCCATGTGACACCAAATTTTATATCAACAAGACCTCGGATCTCCTTTAAACTTGCAACAAGCAGTTGGTTCCCACTCGGGATTTGATGAGTCTTCGCTTATGGCACAATTTCGACTTGGATCTCATTGTGATGACATACATCCTAGATTTATGAGACATCTCAATAGGACTCGCCCCACTGAAATTTTGTGCATCAATATTGCATCACCATATTCTTTCGAATGGCCTTTAGTGTTAGGGGATTTCAATGGATAGCCATCATCCAACCAGGACCTCTTAACTCACCCCCCTTGGGTCCTCTCCCAATTCTTCCAATTACATTGTTAGGGTTTGTATTAATGCCTTCTTTGTGGTTAATTGTGACAAGGGTGCACCTTCTCATACCTCTGCCTCTACTCATATTTCTGTTTATGATGCTGATATTGAAGTAGGGCCTTTCTGTTAGCCCTTGTTCTTCTTTCTCAGTCTCTCTCCTTGACATTACATGATCATGCTCATTCATGTACTTTTTATGTATTTGTTAGTTTAGCTTACTTCATGCTTTCAAAGTAGCCTTGCGTGCTTCTGCAGGTTCTTATCGTCGATTGTACTTTTTTTTTTCTAGTTGCATTGACCAACATTTTTGGTCATTTGTTGGACATTAATATTCTATGAATTTCCTTTTTGTCCTCCAATGATGAAACATTACTTTCTTCCTCCAAAGATTGACAAATCAAATGATGTTTCCGTTCCAGTGCTTGTCTCTTCTTCTCGCCATAATAGTTCAGTCAGTACTATTACCTAGTAGGAATCCAACTATAGATCAGATTTTAGGTGGAAATATTACATTGCTTGCTTTATCTCTGTGGGTTATCTCAATGTGTGATACTTGCATATCAAGAAACTTGTGCAGTCCATATTTATTCTACTCTCAGATTCATATTTGAAGTGGAAGCATCACCAAGTACCGTGGGTTTCTCCTGGTTCAGTCTGGGGTTGTCTTGCATGAACTCAGTTCATGGACAACATTCCTAGCCATCATGTTTATGGACAACATTTGTAGCCATCTGGATTTGGAACTGGGTATGGGAGATGCAAAGCCTGTTCCAGTTTGCATCCTGCACTTGCAAGGTATGAAAACCCTGTTACATAGAACTTCATATCCTTTTCGGTATAATCTAATTTGGTTGATTCAATTCAAATTAGTACAGTTGTGAATGTAAGATTTCATGGAAATATTAGTAGCAAATGTAAGATTTTTGGGTTACACCATATTTATCAAAAGGTAAATTATTTTTGAACTCATGAAAGTCGTCCTCAAGGAGGTTGAGTTCATAGCAGTATTTCCCGTTTATACACAATGAAGGAAATCTTGCACCTTTGGAGCAAGATATCTTGTAAACATTCAATTTCTTGTTACATAGACATTGCTTAATTAGCAGGATCTTGATTCAGTAAAACATAACTTACAAGCATAGTCGGTAACAATTTAAATTGACAATAAAATATTCCACACAAGCACCTGGAATTTCCACAGGCATAGTCTTGGTCAATGCTGTAGTGTACTTGTATACAAATTGACACACTAGCGCAAATATAGATATGAATTGGGATAAAACAGAGATACGATAGATGTGATTTCAGGGTAACAAGAGTAAAATAAAAAAAACCAAGATTATTCTGGGCACCTATGCACCCAAGTAGGATTGCACCTGCAAATTTCAATGTTGTGGAGTAAGATCTTTCCAGAAGAAACCTTTTTGAATAGTTAGTTGAAATTGCATAAGCTACAAGAGAATGGGGGAAAATTCCTGTTTATACGAAGAGAGAGAAACCCTATCTTGAGGTCCAAGTTACATTTAGAGGGAACTCAGGCCTTTATACATTCAAATGTAAAAGCATAAAGACCTAGTACTAAAAAAATGAGCTTAGATGTGAAATAACTCATCTTCATAGGTCTAACTGCATAAGAAGGATGTGTTTAGGTACACAACAAATGCTAGAGGTTAGCATATGAGAGTCATGCCAATATTTCAGGAATAAAATCATCTATTTTATATTCGGTGGCAAAAAGAGGCATTAGTTTTAACCAGTGTTGCAAATATCTCTGATTTCTCGCGATATTTCCCATTTCCCGAGTTTTTCAAGTTGCCAATATGTCCGATATTTTCAGAATTCTTCTCTTCTAAGTTTATTCTTATCAACATTTTCCAATAATTTCTGATATTTTCCCTGATATGTTTGATAAGTTTCATTCTGGACACTCGATGGTATATTCCCCGAAACAATATTTGCAACATTGGTTTTAACTTTTAACCATGGATTGAGGATGCAGTATCTTGATAGATTTGCTGATGCTGAGCCTTCTTTTCATCTTGAATACATATTAATGGGCTAAGTAGAAGACATTAGCTATATTATTAACTATCAGTTAAAATATAAAATAAGGCACTTATGAGTTGAAAATGTATATTTGGGTATTGTGTAAATCTTGGACTTCATTATAATATATTACATCAATTGTCTTTTCAAGTCTTTGAATGTATTCTCGGAAGCTGACCATTATGGTTAGTTTGTTTAGAAGTGGGAATACTATGTTGTGAAATAGCTGTTCTTTCTTTAGTTTGGAGGTATTTTGGGTTTGTCATATGCTAGGCTTAATTCTTTTTAATTATTTGTTAGTTTTTATATTGAAATTCTCATTTTCTATACTAGCTATGTTCTATTTATAAGGCCACAATCTGGATTAATTAACCTTTCAGAAATTTTATATACAATATGTCTATTGTACTGTTCTATTTGATCTTCTTTTTACAGGATTGGGACCGAACATGAAAAGTTTGGTTTTCAACAGAGTACTTTGCAACCCATGAAGTATGAACAAATTTCAGAATTACTTCAGGGCATGGGAGAACGTTTCAGTTGGGATAAGGTTATGGAAGGAGACTTTATTATTGGCCTCAAACAGGTAGAACTGGAAATCAAAATTTTCTCATTGTGTGTACTTTTGAAAATTCATTTTGGAAACTTGAAAGAAAAATTAGTCTATAATTTCATTGATCATGCATCTTGGATTTGGCATCTTTTCATGCCTAATCACTTTGGTGCTATGTTTGCCTTTCTCTTTCTATTTAAATTAAACTACTAATAATATACTTTTGTGCTATGTGTGTTTTTCAATGCATAGGAATTCTTTTTTAGTTCTTAAAATCATATTTTATTTTCCTCATTTTATTTGCTTTGGTTTTTGGTTTTCACAAATTTAAGTGGTATTATTTTATCGTCCCAGGGTAATTATCCACTTTTTCTTGATCTAGGCCTTTGGATGAGATAATAGAATTAAAATGTTTTCTAGATGGAGGAGATAATCAAATAGGCAATTGTAATGTTTTTTCTGGTGGGAGTGACCAGGATAAGCAAAGCATATCACTAGAGCCAGGTGGGCAATTCGAGCTCAGTGGTGCTCCATTAGAAACTTTGCATCAGACTTGTGCTGAAGTCAACTCACATCTTTACCAGGTTAGTTTTTGAATTTTAAAATTTTGTTTAGTTCAAATTGGTTGTGTATACCTGCAATTTTTTCTCACGCTCTTCTCCTCATATTAGGCCTGGATGTTTCAGACTAATGCTTATATATAATAAAGTAGTGTCCACCTTTCCAATGCTGCTAGATGATATTTGGAGGCTGCCTCTATGTTCTTTGGGTATATGCTTTTGGTATAGCCTTACATCTAAGTTACTTGAAATGTAGAAATATGCAAAGTTTGAATGATCTAATTAACTTTTTAGGGAATGTGGAAACTGATGTGTCCATATGTAAGCATGTGTGATTCTTGATTTTAAATATCTTTGCCCAAGTCAAATTAACATATTAACAAAATAAAATTTAAATAACTTTTATATTAGGATCTATAAATTTTAAAAATGTGAAAGATCTTAAGGTTGCTGTTGTTCATGGCCTCCCTTGATCCAGCCAATGAGGAGATTGAGTAGTCATCTTTCTACAGATTACAGTTGGGCCTTTTTGCAGATTGAAGGTGTCAAATGCTGAACAGAGTTGGTCGGTGTTCTAGAGTTATGGGAAGTTGGGAGCTTTGTTACTCATTCTCGTGGAGGTGGTTTTCTGAGATAATGTCAGTAGGGAAGAAAGGTCTGTAGGATTAAACGAAGGGAGAAATGAAGAGCAGAGCAAAGGGGAGAGGTGGAGCTAAGGCACCAGGCGTTTACTAGAGTTTAGTGATATCACCATTGAAGGAGAGGTTTTACAGAAGAATTCTGAAGCAGGGAAGGCAGTTATGCAGGAGGAAGGGGGCATCAACTGCAAGACTGCAAACACTCTCGCTCTTTGTAGGAGCCTGTATGCCGTGTCCATTGCTATGAAGCAGGAGGTGCATGGGTCCCTTTCTGGTTAGGGAGTTAGACTTGAGGAGAAGGAAAATCGGAGAGCCCAGATGAATTGAGAGATAGAATGAAAGATATGGAAATAAATCTGTGTGCTGAACTTGGTGGTTTCAGACTGTCACAAGGGCATTTGAGACAATGATACCTTATAGAATAGGTTGCCAATTTACTGGAAGGTAAGTTGGATATGCTATCGGATGAATATAATATAAACCAGTTTACACTGGAGAAAAACATTAATTTGCCTCGGAATGGACCTGTTACCCCTCATTTTGCATAAGGCCCACACTAGTGAATTTTTTCACTACTCTTGTGATTTTCATCACAAAGGCAGTTTTACAGATTGATCTTTGGATGGCCTAGGGGTTGTGATTGCATTTGATCAGACTATTGGTGATGTAGTCATGGATGGCTTGATGATGTTCATGCTTTGGTTGTCGTGGTGATTGCTTTCCTTTCAGGCTAGTAGACTTGGTTGTGGAGCCCCTATGATCATTGGATGGTTGATGACACATGTTGATGTATGACTCCCTTGATGGAATGCCCTAGCACTTTTGGGCTAAGCTAACATTGTATTGGCATCTTCATTTGATTGGCTTCATAATGGTGTAGAGTGCTTGGCATTCTCCCCTTGCTATCACTCAATTTCATGTTCATTTGGGTTGATTTGACATGGTCTAAGCATGATTGAAGCTTTGGTACGAAAAACGCCCTGTTACCTCCTTTCACCTAGGGGTAACTAAAGAAGATCATGTCTCATGGCCCGCAATGAAGATAGTGATCCTGATGATGATGATGATTAGTAGTCTCACAAGCAACAACCCATCAACCCTTTAGATGCCTCCCTCCTCATCAACACAGCTCATCACACCCAATTAGCATGGTTCATTGGAAGAAGGTGGTTCGACACATTATGAGGTACATTAGTCCTTGTTTCATATAAAGTGTCATATTTAATGCATTTGGCATGTGAGTGAGGATCATGGGTTGAATTTGGATCATAAGCTCAAGAAGTTATGCCTTTTTTCTTGTTTCACCTTGGTGGCATCATTAGTGTCCTAGTCCCGTGTTGTCACTCTTGGGGAACATGGGTACTACTGGGAGGCCTTGATAGGGTTAATGTACCATTCCCCCCTATACTTAACACTTTCCATCCTAGGGCCTTCTATAGTGTAATAAACTTCGGTATGGTTGTTACATGTACACCAAAAGGGCTCGTGGTTCATCCTCCTATGAGAAGAAGGGCTAGAATGTCGAGGTTGATGCAGCTGCTATAAAAAATACAAAAAAAGAAAGAAATTTGGGATAATGAATGGACAACTTTAAAAGCCAAAGGCCAGCTTGAGCTCTACCCGCTTGCTATGATGTGATCACCCCTAGTCCTAATGCACTGAATGCATATCAAATAAAAGGAATTGATCCCAACAAGAAAAATAAAGACTAAGATGCTTGAAACCTGAAAAGGGGACTTGCAATTCGTAAAAATGAATATCAAAAGGCAAGAAGGGCGTTTAGAATACACACACTGCCGAGGAAAGGGTATCTCAAGCAACAAGCGCTCCCTCTACAAAGGCGCTCATGGAAATGGACCGAGTATAGTGCCTTGCATGTTAATGACACCATCACCATGAAGTCAACCCAACACGCTTTCATTCACCATACTTACACATAGATGGGTTTCTCGAGAAATATCCCTTTACCTGGGTATTAACAATACCTAATAGGGTCTTTTGATGGTCCTCCCATACCTAAACTTGCCAAATTGCATAAAGCCTTGAGCTAATTTGAAGTTTGAAGGGGATATCTAATGTGAATTGCTTATGTGGGTTCTGTATTAAGCGATGGCCTACTTTGTATGTTTCTAAGGACTCTTGAACCTTGTGATTGTTGGTCTTACTTGATTCTATGGATTTGACTGACTTGGATGCACATGACATGGTTTTTTGGAGGACGTCCTATTGAAGTTTGTAGCTTAGATAGGTATTTCCACATTGGTTTGTGTCTAACATGTGGAAATCGTCATTAATACCTCTCAGAACTTTGGAAACTCACTTTAATAATTTAATTATTAAAGTGAATGTCATTTTATAATTAATGGAGTTTAATTTAATGAAATGCCTAAGTTTTTGGCATTAGTGAATGAAATTAATCTTAGCCATTGATCTCAAGTGAGGTGAGATCTAATCTCTATCGTTGATCACTTTGGAGATTAGGGTTAGGGTTCAACTCAAGATTATAAAAGCATCCAAGGTGAGAGGAGGAGACACATCACACGAGAGACATCTATTGGAGTCAAAGACTCATAGAGGAGCTATTGGAGTTAGAGACTCATAGAGGAGCTATTGGAGTCGGTAACTCATAGAGGGAGCAAGAGGACTTCTTGCTCAGCCCAAAGTAGGAAGCACTGCATCTGGGAGAATTTTAGGAGGCTGTACCCGCAAGGTAGAGGTTGGAAATTTTTCTGGAGAGCCATACAACTAGCAGGAGCAACCGGAGAGGTTGTACAGCCCGCGACTAAGGCTATACAATCAACAACAGGCTGCCGTAGGGATGTACAGGCCGCAACTAGCATCCATGCAACTGTGATAGGGACCGTACAATAGGAAAGGACAATAGGGGCAGAGGGTTTCATAAGCAGAAATTTGCCCAGGTTTTTGATGTTGTTTGTATTTTTCTCAGTGGACCATTATCTTAGTTAGGGAGCCCTTGTATGCTTGGATATTATTTTAATGAAAAGCATATTTGAAGGGAAGAAAATCCCCGTGTGTTGAAATTGGTTTCATTTTCTTCCACTATTTAGTTCCCGCTAATTATTCCAGCAAGCATATTTTATTCAACGAGCTACAATTAATTATTTCAGCAAGGAAAGTCATTAGGAATAATTTATCTAGGGTTGGGATTATAAAATTAACATGTCCCATACTTTCACCTAGGACATTGTGCCTATTATACAAGACATGGCACGTGTGATGCAGAGCGTTGGGTCCCATGATGACTTGGCACATCCAAACATATCCTCTCACATCTCTTGGACCATGGACGATGGATAGATGAGCTCTTATTTTGTAGATATGGTCATATTGGTTGATAGATGGGTAGGAAGCCCACACTTTTTGATAGTGTACCCATAGCATGATGGCACTTGGTTTGAGGACGTTGCACTTGGAGATGATAGGGCATTCCTTGGAGAGGTGATGGGCCCTCTTTCGACCTTGGACGATGAGCATTTTGAGGATGACGTCACACATATGATGATCATGATTATGGTGGGGCCAACCCCATCATTAGGGCATCCTTGGTTGATGATTGGGGCACTTGACATGACCTTTTGATGAGGATAGATGACACTTCACCTTGCTTGCACCACTTGACGACGAGACGTGACCTTTGGAGGCCTCCTACACCTTCTTGGAGCATGACGTCACCCACATGTGTAACCTTGGAGGACATATTTTGGTGTATTAGCATGTTATTCCATTGTTTGAGGCTACTTGAGGGGTCGACCTAGACCTATCTCACTTGTATCATTGAATTTTTGTATTTTGAGGGGTTTGAGGGGCTTTAGTGTTGTGGTTGCCTCATATAAAGAGGCTAGCACTACCTCCTAGCCAAATCATAACTAACACTTGTGATTCATGACTTCTACTTGTCTTCTATCTCTTCATTTTCTCTATGGAGCTCTTGTGCGCACTTTTGGAGTGACTTTGATGGATGCTTTGTCTTGTTTTGGTTCTTCATGCAAATTAGGGTTTCCTCATGATAACAACTTGTCTAGTAAGTGTTTTTTCATGTTTAAAGTGTTATTACTTGGTATATTTTGGTGAATGCTCTAGTAGAGAGGTAATAGTTGCATGTTATCATTGTTTTACTTGAATAATTGTGAAACCCTAAGGAAGGATTAAGAGTGGTTATCCCCTTTCCTTGTTGCATCTACCTTGATTTGTTGAAGCATACAAGGATAAGATTAGTGATTGTGAGAGGACATCCCCCTAACCTTATCTTTGAGGTCAAAACCTAGGGTTTATGAGAGGATAAATTTTAGGGTTTGACCTAATTCTATCCGTTGCCCTTAATAGATGCTAGAAAAGGAGTGGGACGACACCTAGGGTTTATAAAAGGATAAACTTTAGGTGCTTTTCCTTTGAGGTTTGACCTAGGCTTATGAGGGGATAATCCTAGGCCTTCAAACCTTCAGCTCTTGCTTAGCCTCCTTTATGGTGATTGCATTGACTCCATTTGCCCAAGAAGAAAACGACACTAGTCTTCATGTTTGCAAGTGATGATTAAAACCCTAACTTGGCTAAAACTCTCTCTCTCTCTCTCAAAGCAACTTGATAACTAGGTATTTGACCTCATTCTCACACTAATTCTAAGTCAACGCTTGGCAATCTAAGTAAACCTATTGCTGCTGTTATAAATGTTTGCTACTTCCGTTAGGGCTTGATTGGATTGCTGATAATTTACTTATTATTGTGGTTTAAGAAGGCTAAAATCATTGTTGGACTCTTGGATCTTATTCCACTCATCAAGGGTTATATTTTAAGATTTTATTTACTAATTTTGAGGGTTGGTTTCTTGCTGTTTTTGCAAAACATTCTTTTCTGATATAACATTATTTACTGATGCAAATTTTAATAGAACAACCCTTTTACTTGATAGCTAGTGTTCTAGAGGTGATCGTTCATTTGTTAGACTTGGTAATTGTCATTTATTGCATTGGAAGACTTATCTCACACACATCAACCAATTACCTTGTCCAAACTCTTCCTAACCTTTCACTTTTCCCTAGACCTAGCCTATCCTTTGAGGTGACCAAGATAGGGGGCCATAGGCTTGGCTAATCTTGCTATAGGATTCCTTGAGGTCATTAGGGAAGCCTCCCTTGTGTTGGACCTGTCCTTCACTAAAACGAGGGAAGTACTTGCTTAGGTGACAGTGGCATCTACTTCCAATTGTTACACAAGTTTAGCATCTTGTGAGGGCTTTGCACTAGTGCCAAATTCTGTGATAACATTTTGGTACTGTTGCCGGGGAGAATCAATTCATTCTTCCTACACCAATTTCTTGGTAAGCTTGTCTTCCAAAGCCTTCCTATCTAGCTTACTTGGCGACTCCATTGAGGGGAGAATCCGTTTTTATCTTATCCCGCATTTTGATGAGCCTTGTCCAATAAATTCATCTGGAAACTCCACTCATTTGTTTTGAGGTGTCATATTCATTGTTGTAAGATTGTTTTTTCTCAAATGAAGCATTTATGGCACCATGAGAACTGGATGGAATGTATTCTTGTCTTGATATTAAGCATGTTCTTGGATACCCAAATCACTATTCTCCGGATTGGGGATTGATGTTCCAAAATTTGATGGTGATCCGACCTTGGCCATCGCACACGTTGTAAATTTTGAAATACACTACAGAGATAAATGTGATACATGAAGATGTGCTAATAAGATTGTTTTTGCTATCACTAGAACAAAGACAAAAAAATTGGGTAAAGAATTCTCTTAGTCCAAAAAGCATCTCTTCTCTCGCAATCCTTATTGAAGAATTCCTCAAACGTTGGGTCCTGAGAACTCAAAGGTATGAATATATTTTTCACAATGTTACAATAGCCCTTCAAGAAGAAGGACTCTCTTCTGATTCTATTGAAGAAGAAGAAGAAGAGATTCATGAAGTGGATTACCAAACCCTTGAAGAAGAAGAGCTTGAAGAAATGATTCATGAGGAAAGTCACCAAGCACATGAAGTAGAACAAGAGTTGCCTCATGGATCTATTGAAGGAGAAGATCTTGATGAAGTGCATCGTGTTGAAGAACAAGTCCATGAAGGAGGTCATGTTGAAAGTACTCCTCATGAAGATGAGACATTGGCATGGGTTCCTCCATTTGATGAAGATGAAGTCATCCAAGCTTTTGTCCCTCCTTCACATGAAGACAAGAATGAGGTAAGTTGTACTCTTTTCCAATTTTTTGATTCCTATGATGCGTCTTTTCATGACTTGGAAAATGAAGAATTCTTGGAGGAACCCTTGGATGCAGAGGATTCATCATCTAATAAAGAACATGATGATTGTATTAATGATTTTATACACATTGGAAGATGTAGATGGGATAAGAGTTGCTTTCATTTTGATGGAGATCCCATTTATGATGTCAATGATGGTTCTAGAATCAAGAATCCAAATTTGTTGCCATTAGAATATACACCTATGTGCATTATTGATTCAGATTTTGGGCAGTATGAGGGTGATATGTTCACAGATTTGTTTCAACCGTCTAGGGGTGATACATTACAATATTCTCATGATTAGTTCCAACCATTTCCTAGAAGGTGTGATATGTATTCTTTTGAGTACTTGGACTTATGCTATGAAGAAAATTTTCAACCACCTTTATGCTCAGATTTCAGTGAACATTCTTATGAGGGCATGATTCGCCCAAGACAACAAGAAATTAATAGTAAAGATCTCTAGCCTTCTTTTTTCGCATCTTGCCATACAACCTGGGATTATCTTTTTGAGAGCTTATCTATAGGGCAAAGTTGTTTTCAACCTATGATTTGTTGCAAGGATTTTCAGCCGCATATAGAAGATCAACAAACCCTAAGTTGGGAGATTTTTTTTTTTTTTGAGATCTACATCCATGTCCCATTTTTCATCCATTTTCTCCTTGGGTAATCACAAGGTATTCTTTAGATTTCTTATGATTCCATCTCGAACCTTTGGAGGTGATGAAAGCCAAGATAGCCATTCCTTGAAGCCTTTTAGTTGGCCTTACAATCCTTCATCTTATCACAACCCTATTTAGAGATGGGTAGAACAAGCCTATGGGGACACATCTTGGCATGACCTTTTCCCTCCCTCCCACCTTCATGAGTTTGATTCTATATTTGGTTATGTTGTAATGGTTGTCCAAGCCCATGAGTATTTTGTGCTTGATGTACTTCTGCTCTGGTTCATAACTAAGCACAAGGGAAAAATCTTTGACTTCGATGAGATGCTAGGATGGATTCATTGGTTCTATGATTATACCTAGCTTTTTAGTTGTCTCTTAGAGTAGGGTAGGTTAGGGTAGGTTATGTTGTGTGCTTGATTTATTGCATTACCTTCCTTTTTATTGGATGTTATTCATTGATTTATTATGCATTCATGTTAGCTCAACATATATATGTTATTAAAAAAATGATATATTGATGAAAATGAATTTTTTTCTTTCTCGCATGGTTTTATATTTTCATAGACCAAGGTGGATAACATCCCCTTGCCCTTTGTTACTGATAATTTTATGTTAGAATGTAATAGGAGTTTTAGAGTGATGCAACTTGTAGGTCTTGGAGTACCGGAGATGCTAAGGTTCTCATGTGCTCTATGGTGAGCACATGTCCCCATGTTGGACCTAGATATGACCCCCTCTCACCTAGGGGTAACTAGAGGAGATCATATCTCGTGGCCCACAATGAAGACAATGATCCAGATGATGATGATTAGTAGTCTCACAGGCAACAACCCATCAACCCCTCAGATGCCTTCCTCCTCATCAACACAACTCATCACACCCAATCAACATGGTTCATTGGAAGAAGGTGGTTTGGCACATTATGAGGTACATTAGTCCTTGTTTCATATAAAGTGTCATATTTAATGCATTTGGTATGTGAGTGAGGATCATGGGTTGAATTTGGAATGGATCATAAGCTCAAGAAGTTATGCCTTTTGCCTTGTTTCACCTTGATGGCCATCATTTAGTGTCCTAGTCCCAGGTTGTCACTCTTTGGGAACATGGGTACTACTGGGAGGCCTTGATAGGGTTAATGTCCCATTCCCCCCCATACTTAACACTTTCCATCCTAGGGCCTTCTGTAGTGTAATAAACTTTGGTATGGTTGTTACATGTACACCAAAAGGGCTCCTGGTTCATCGTCCTATGAGAAGAAGGGCTATAATGTCGAGGTTGATGCAACTGCTATAAAAAATACAAAAGAAAGAAATAAATTTGGGATATTGAATGGCCAACTTTAAAAGCCAAAGGCCAGCTTGAGCTCTACCCACTCGCTATGAGGTGATCACCCTTAGTCCTAATTCAATGAATGCATATCAAATAAAAGGACTTAATCCCAACAAGAAAAAGAAAGAATAATATGCTTGAAACTTGAAAAGGGGACTTCCAATGCATAAAAATGAATATCAAAAGGCAAGAAAGGGGTTTGGAATCCACACACTGCCGAGGAAAGAGTATCTCAAGCAGCAAGCGCTCCCTCTACAAAGGTGCTCATGGAAATGGATCAAGTATAGTGCCTTGCATGTTAATGACACCATCACCATGAAGTCAACCCAACACGTTTTTATTCACCATACTTACCCTTAGATAGGTTTCTCGAGAAATATCCCTCTACCTGGTTATTGGCATACCTAATAAGGTCTTTTGATGGTCCTCCCATACCTAAACTTGCCAAATTGCATAAAGTCTTGAGCTAATGTGAAGTTTGAAGGGGATATCTAATGTGAATTGCTTATGTGGCTTTTGTATTAAGTGATGGCCTACTTTGTATGTTTCTAAGGACTCTTGAACCTTGTGATTGTTGGTCTTACTTGATTTATGGCTTTGACTGACTTGGGTGCATCTAACATGATCCTTTGGAAGACGTCCCGTACTTTCACCCAAGACGTTGTGCCTTTTATACAAGACATCACACATTGCATAAAGTCTTGAGCTAATGTGAAGTTTGAAGGGGATATCTAATGTGATTGCTTATGTGGCTTTTGTATTAAGATGGCCTACTTTGTATGTTTCTAAGGACTCTTGAACCTTGTGATTATTGGTCTTACTTGATTTTATGGCTTTGACTGACTTGGGTGCACCTGACACGGTCCTTTGGGGACGTCCCATACTTCTTTCACCCAGGACGTTGTGCCTTTTGTATAGGACATGGCACATGTGATGTAAATCGTTGGGTCACGTGATGACTTGGCACATCCAGACATATCCTATCACATCTCTTGCACCCTGGACGATGGAGAGATGAGCTCTTATTTTGCAGATATTATCATATTGGTTGACAGATGGGCAAGAAGCCCACACTTTTTGACAGTGTACCCACAACATGATGGCACTTAGTTTCAGGACGTTGCACTCAGAGATGATAGGGCACCCCTTGGAGAGGTGATGGGCCCTCTTTTCACCTTGGACGATGAGCTTTACACCTTGGATGATGAGCATTTTGAGAATGATGTCACACATATGATGATCATGATGATGGTGGGGCCAACCCCATCATTAGGGTATCCTTGGTTGATGATTGGGGCAATTGACATGACCTTTTGATGAGGATACATGACAGTTCACCTAGCTTGCATTGCTTGACTACGAGATGTGGCCTTCGTAGGCCTCCACCTTCTTGGAGCATGATGTCACCCACATGTGTGATCTTGGACGATATATTTTGATGTATTAGCATGTTATTCTATTGTTTGAGGCTACCTGAGGGGTTGGCCTAGACCTATCTCAATTGTATCATTGACTTTTTGTATTTTGAGGGGCTTTGAGGGGCTTTAGCACTAAGGTTGTGTTGATGATTGTAGCTCAGACAAGTACTTTTGCACAGGTCTAGTACCAAACGTGTGGAAGTCGTCTGAAGGACCTTTCAGAAACTTTGGAAATACACTTTAATTAAAGGAATTATTAAAGTGAATGACTTTTTAATTATTGGGTTAGGAAAAGTTTAATAAAATGTAATTTAATTACATTAGTGATTTAGACTTAATCTCAACTGTTGATCTCAAGTGAGGTGAGATCTAATCTTAACCGTCAATCACTTTGGAGATTTGGGTTAGGGATTCAACTCAATGTTATAAAATGAAGCCAAGGTGAAAGGAGAAGACATAGATAATAAGAGTTAGTGACTCACAGTGAGAGAAAGAGAAGGACTTTTTTGCTCAGTCTAAAGGAGAAGAGAGCAAGTGGGTAACAAAAGACAGATTTGATAGCAAGGACAAATCTGGGTAGTTCGCACATGCAACAGGTACAATTCGTACACACCGTATAGAATCTATAGGGCATGGGTATGCACCGTACAGGATGCACAGGGCGCGGGTATGCGTCGAACAGGATGCTCAAGGTGTGGGTACGCGTCGAATCGACTGCACAGCCGCAGGTACGCACCGTACATGCTGTAGGCCATACTGTCGTGTGTAGAGGTGTTGGTTGTAATTTTCTCTCTTTTCTTAGTAGGTAGATTTTCCCAGTTTGGGAGCCCTTGATAGCTTGGAATCATTTTAAAGAAAAGTTGATTTTGAAGGGCAAAAAATTTGCTGTGTATTTGTGATTGTGAAATTGGTTTCATTTGCTTCCACTATTTATTTCCGGTTAATTATTCGGGTCAGTGTATTTTATTCTTTGAGCTGCAATTTAATTTTTTAGCAAGGAAATCACAAGAAAATAATTTATCTAGACATTGGGATTAGAAAATTAACATAGTATTAGAGCTTTCTCTCTGAAGAGTAGGCCGATTTCAAGAGATCTCAACAGATCTATATCTTGTCAAGGTTAAATCCACGACTGTTTGATCATATCTAAGAAATGGCAACAAGAAGTCTAAGATTCGAAGACAGATTGGATGGAGCATCCAACTTGCTGTCTTGGGAAGCAAAGGTTACCTTGCTTCTGAAGGAAAATGATCTTTGGGAAATTTGCAGCCAAGAGATTACTCCATCGACAGATTCGCAACAGAAGGCAGTTGATGATAAGAAGGAGATTAGAGCCCAACGAGTGATCTTGGATGTTCTGAAAGATCATTTGATTCCTTTTTGTTCTGAGAAGTTGATGGCTAGGGAGATGTTCAATGCTCTAGTGGGTCTTTTCCAGAGTGATAACATGAACACGAAGATGATCTTGAGAAATAAACTCAGATCAGTGCAGATGTCCAGATCTTACAATGTTCCCAACTATCTCATGAGAATCACCCAGATTTGTGATCAACTTGCAGTGGTGGGGGAGAAGGTGACTGATGTAGAGCTCGTTGATACAACACTGAATGGTTTCTCAAAGTCTTGGGAACCATTTGTCAAGGGTATCCGTGTATGGGAGAAACTTCCCTCTTTTGAGAAGCTTTGGGACAATTTCATCTAGGAAGAGACTTGGAAGGAGCCCAAAGCTAGAAGGTAGGGAGGTAGTGATGAGAACTTGGCCCTTGTTAGTCAGATAGGAAAGGGAAAATGAAAGGGTTCCAGCAAGAAGGGTAGAGGTGAGGGGTCAACCTTATAGTCGGGGAAGAAGGACTTGAGCAACATCAAGTGCTTCGTATGCCACAAAAATGGTCATTATGCATCTCAATGTCCAGAGAAGAGGGGTAAGAGAAAATCACAGTAGGTAGCAACATCAATAGAAACTCGGTTGGATGAGTTTGCTGCGAAGTTTGAGAAAGACTTCTTGCTAGTCTCTTGACTTTCCACTAGCACGACCACCAGGAATGCTTGGTACCTAGACAGTGGTGCATCATGTCACATGACAGGAGCATGGGAGCTATTTAGCAGTCTAACGGAGAAGGACTCAGGTATTCATGTGGAGCTTGACAATGATGCCAAGTATGCAGTTAAAGGAGTTGGGACTATTTTGTTCCAACTCGAGTTAGGTGGCTTGTTGGAAGCAAAGGACGTGCTATATGTACTAGGACTTAGGAAGAATTTGCTTTCAGTCTCAGCTATGGAAGGCAAGGGTTTTGTTGTCAAGTTTCAGAAAGAGCATGTACTCATCCATCCAAAAGAATCTAGCGCTAACACATCATAAGTCATTGGGGTTAGAGAGGGAAATCTGTATAAGCTACAGGGAAAGCTAGATCAAGCCTTGGTACATGACAGTGACAACCTGTGCGAGCTATGGCACAGGAGGATGGGACACCTGCATTACAGGGCCTTGCCGATTTTGAGGGAGATTGTCACTGGTCTTCCAGACTTCAACATTGAGCAACAGGGTGTATATAGAGGGTGTGCACTTGGAGAGAATGCTAAGGCTGCTTTTCCAAGAAGTGAGAGTAGGTCCAAGGGGATCTTGGATCTTATTCATTCTGATGTATGTGGGTCGATGTCAATAGCATCAATGCAGGGAACACTATATTATGTGACGTTCATTGATGACTTTTCTAAGAAAACCAAGATCTTCTTTATGAAGACAAGGGATGAGGTCTTCAGTCAGTTCCAGGAGTTCAAGGCCCATGTGGAGAACTAGATAGGGAAGAGGATCAAGGTCTTAAGGTTAGACAATGGGGGTGAGTACAATTTCAATGAATTCAAGGATTTCTGCAAGGAGGCAGGGATTAAGAGGAAGTTGACGGCCTGATACAACCCTTAGCAGAATGGGGTTGCAGAGAGAAAGAACTGGTCCATCGTTGGTTCTGCCAAGGCTATGATACATGACCAGGATCTGCCTATCTTCCTTTGGGTAGAGGCATGCAACACAATAGTATATGTGTAGAATAGGAGTCCTCACAGGATATCGGGGGACACAACTCATGAGGAAGCATTCACAGGTGTGAAGCCAGAGATAAGACATTTTAGGATCTTTGGTTGTTCAGTATACATCCATGTGCCTGTGGAGAAGACGATGAAGCTTGAGCCTTAAGGGCAAAAGGGTGTACTTGTGGGGTATAGCGAGACTTCGAAGGCATACAAGATCTTCATTCTAGCACAGAGGAAGGCAGTTGTGAGTCGAGATGTGAAGTTCGAGGAGAACTTAGCATCTAGGAAGTCTCATGAGCCACTCACAGTGATAGAGGACGAGGAGCAAGAGGCTTCGAAGGTCGAACGATGTTCAACAACTTCTAGTTTAGGGAGTTGACCTTCAGATGATGAGGAGGACTAGAAACTCTTCCTAACCTTTCACTTTTCCCTAGACCTAGCTTATCCTTTGATGTGACCAAGATAGGGGGCCATAGGCTTCGCTAATCTTGCTACATGATCCCTTGAGGTCATTAGGGAAAATTCCCTTGTGTTGGACCCATCCTTCACTAAAACTAGTGAAGTACTTGCCTAGGTGACAATGGCATCTACTTTCAATTGTTACGCAAGTTTAGCATCTTGTGAAGGCTTTGCACAAGTGCCAAATTATGTGATAACCATTTGGCGTCGTTGTTGGGGAGAATCAAGTCATTCTTCCAAATTGTGGCCATAATATAAATTTTGACGAAAAGTGATGTAGTTATGGTGTTTTCAAAATTTGTCGTTGGAAAACTCTTGCCACATTTTGATCACTCGTTTTGAGGAGCGCCTGACCTTATTTGCTTGAGCGCTTTGGTTATTTGGTGAGATTATTATTGATGTATTCCCATGGTGGAGAGCACCCTAGCTCTTGAGGCCCCATGGCGCACATTTTTATGCACTATTGATACAACATTTCACCTTGGAGAGATTTATGGAGGTTATTTGTTGCATAACCAACTTCTTTAGTTTATTATTGTTGAGTTGTCTCATGGAGTTGGTTACATGAGATAATTATTGTATTGTTTTCCTAACATATTTTATTAATTCTTCTTGGAGAAGAATGTGGATCTCAACAAATCATTGCTACTTTTAGTAGCGAAGTTGTTGAAGACGTTATTTTATTGTATTCCTTGGAGAATTTAGCGGATCAAGGGAAACAATTCATATTTTATTATAAAAGGAGATGAAGCTAAGAGCCTATAAAAGTCCTAAATTTCTCCATCATTTGTATGGTTGGATTTTTGGAGCTTCTCCTCCTTGGAGCTTAATGGATACATCTTTCTTGGAGCATATGTGATGTGTGAGAGTTTTCTCCTATGAATGTGTGGCTTATTGTTCTAAATTGTTGCTTATGTGGTAAAGATTGTAGAATTTGTTTTGTAGGGCCTGTTATCGCACGGTTTGTAGGAAAGGTTAAAATAGCTTGAGTCAAAGGTAGAAACCGGCGTAATAGGAGCGTCCCCACCCACTGTCACCTCGATGGGGGGCTCTTTCTATTTAGGAGGGCAAATCCAAGGGAGACGTCCCTAAATCAATCTGGATAAAGGAAGGCTAATGGATAAAGGCCAAGTCAAGGAAAAACCCTTCCACAGAT
>ML843709.1:16144-31528 GCA_009831015.1 Picea engelmannii | reverse complement strand
TTCATTCTTTCCTATTACATTAATTTTTTTCTTTTGGTCATTGCATAACAGCTAACACTGCAACATTGTGCTCATTATTTATAGGTAAAAGCTGTGGCAGAGGAAATGGGTCTGGGGTTCCTAGGGATTGGGTTCCAACCAAAATGGGCTGTGAAGGATATACCAATAATGCCAAAGGTAGATCTTTGTGTCAGTAACATTGATTTTTTGATGTTTTCTAAGGTTTTAACTTTCTATTGAAAAGAGAAACGTGCTATTAGAAAAATAAACTTTTAAGGAATCAAAAGTTAGTGAGGCAGTAGTTGTAATAAGAACTTTGAAATAGACATTGTTGAGAACATGAACCACATAATAACCTATTCAACTTGATTGGATTGAGAGAACAGAACACTTCTTGATGGCTTGTTGTACAAGTTTGAGTAGGTTCAAAGGTTCATTGTTGAAAACCTTCATATTTTGAGGACCAATCTTCACAGATACCGCTATATTCATTATTTTCATGCCTATTATACGGAGGGTATGGCTTTCTCCTTTTCTTGGTATAATTGCTGCTGGCCGCCTATATGATGGTGATACTTGATGCACTCCCTAGTCTAAACATATTTTCTCCTTTTGATGGTGATACTTAATGCATTCCCTTGACTAAACATATTTGCTATTTACTGGTGTCATTGAATGCTTCTTGGTTAACCATGGACATTAGTATAATTTAATTCCTTTTTTCTTTAGCAAATCCCTGGGGTGGCAGATTTCTCTTTTTTAGGAAAAATAGTGCTTATATTAATAGAAAAATGTGTACAAAAATACAGAAGGTCAAACATATACAAATACGTACAAACATCAAGATAGTCTCCTAAATGTAGACAATTCTGATACAAAATCTGAATTTGCAGCTGTAGAACAACTTTTAGCGTTTTTAATAAGTATCCTTTGGCCATGACTTGAGCACTTACCTTGTCCTTGGAAAGCTTTTGAAACGAGGAAAAAAAGCTATCAAAGGCACTAAAGATACTACAGTGCTGTTATACAAACACAATACTACAGACCATCATACAAGGAGAGAATAAACATGGCCATGAGACATTACCATGGCCCCCACGAATGTGAAAGACAAGACATGGGACCATTATGATGTGGTTGATGAGAATTTTTTTTGCAAATATTGCAATAGCATAAAAGGGGGGGATTCATAGACAGAAAGAACACTTAGCTGGTCTGAGAGGGCAGGTTAAGGCATGCACATGAGATAAGGTGGATATTAGACAATAAGTCTATTGAGGAGCATCAAGAAGAAAAGGCCTAGGAGAAAGAGATTGCCAATGGGATAGGGAGAAGGAGAGAGCTTGCATCCCAAGGCTACCCTAGTTTTGAAGGCTCCTCCACTAACCCTAACCCTTCTGTTAGGGATCTGTTTAGATATGTTGCTCCAATTCATGAAAAACCTACAACAAAGAGGACAAAGATAGATGGTTTTTTTCCGACCCATCTCCACCCCAATCATTGTTACGAAGACTCGGTGCACCATGATACCTGTTGGAAGAAGCAATACAAGAATCCAGCTTTCAAGTACATAGCTAGATGGTGGTATGGTGTATATATCTCTTTCAATACTTCTTGATCACCATATTACCAACCTATATTAGATGCCATAGTTGCTGTTGGCAAGGGCTTCAAAGGCCCTAGTTTTCATAACATCAAGTGGAAAATTTTACTAAATGAAGCCATAAATGAATACTTGAAGGGTTTTAAAGAATCACAGACCAGAATGGGATGCACAATCATGTCAAATGGATGGGTTGATGGAAGGTCTCCTACCATACTTAATTTCCTTGTTTCTTGCCCATAAGGTACCATCTTTTTGAAATCACTAGATGCATCTAGTTGGGTGGAAGATGCAAAATTATTGTTTTAGATTTTGGATGGGGTGGTTGTTGAGGTGGGGGTGGAGAATGTTGTAGAGGTCGTCACTGATATTTCCTCTATGTTTTTGTTGGTAAGAAGTTGGAGGCAAAATACCCAACCATATTTTGGACCCCATGTGACTGCTTACAACTCATGCTTGAGGATAGAGAAAAAATGGAGTGGGTTAAGAATGTTGTAGATCATGTCAAGTGTGTTACAAAATACACTTACAACCACATGTAGGCATGGACCTTGATGATGAAAAACATAGGGGGAAGGGAGTTTGATAGGCTTGCCATCACTAGATTTGCAACAAACTTCCTTGCATTGCAATCTCTCATTTTCTGAAGGAAGAACTTGAGGAAGATGTTTTCTTTAGATGAGTGGAGTAGATCTGAGTGGGCTGGAAAGGATGATGGATAGACATTTGTAGTAAATCTTTTGAAAACAATTTTTGGTCTAAGGTATAAGAGATTGTCAAATTTGTTGAGCCCCTTGTTAAGGTGTTGTATATGTTGCATGGGGATAAATTAGCCATTGGTTTGATTTATGAGGTGATGGATTAGGCCAAAGATTAAATAAGGGCAACATAAAAGGACAAAAGAATATGACCTATATAGAAGATAATTTATAATAGATGGAACAACCAACTGCATCAGCCTATACATGCAACTGGGTATTTCTTGAACCCAAGGTACCATTAGAAATTCATATGAAACTTTGGAGAAGAGGAACTTGGGCAAGTCAAACATGGATCGTACACTTTCTTAGAGAGCATGGTTCTCGATTAGAAACCCCAAGATGACATCTGTGAGTAGATCAATGCTTTTAGTCATAGTAGAGGCACCTTTGCCAATCAAGTAGTTGTTCATGCAAGAGAGCGAAGCAATTCCAAAATTATTAAGTTCAAACATTCATTGTTCTAGTCATTGAACATTTCTATCCGAAGTTACAAACTAATTCCTTGAATTTCTTGTCATTTTCTTTGACTTAGCAACAACATGGTAGGAATCATTTGGTAGCCAATTCCCTCAATTGCATAGGTTTGCAATTCAGACTTTGATTCAAGTTTGTAGCGCTTTCTGGTGTGATGACAATTGGTTTGTCTTTGAGCGAACATTTGCACATAAGAGAAATTCTTTGGAACAACAATGGTTGAATGATTTTGTCTTTGTGCAATACAACCTTCCACTGAGGTGCAACTAGTTGCTAAATGAAACACTTGATGTTGATTTCATTGCCTTGGAGAATAGTAAGCCATCCTTGGGATGGGTAGTGAAGAGTCAATTGATAGGGTTTGAGGATGATGATTGTTGGCGTTTTATGATTCTCAGCTCTTGATAGTTATTGCCTTATGATTAATAACAAGATTCACTTTCATACAACAATTATCATAGAATAACTATACACTGAAAATCTCAACTATAACAATGCAGCGGAAATAACAAGTTCTAGAAATATTAACCATGCACAATAGACACAAGAACACAAGAGTTTATCCTGGGAAACCCAAACTTGGGAGAAAACCCAACATCCTTTCTCTAGAAGAATTGAATCCAAGATATTACCAGTACATCACCATCAATAGCCAAAATACCATACAAAGAAGATCCTCCCCAAGGCTAGCATCACCAACTTCTAGTGCCTCAATAAGATGACCAAGAATAACCAAGCAAGAGCTTCTCCAAGTGTGGCGCACTCTCCAAGATAACCAGAAACCCCAAAATAGCGAAATTACCAAAAAATGCAGCTGCAACTGCCTTATGCGCATTGCAGAAGGAGCTGTCTGACTGTCCAAATGAAATGAGCCAGTCCTGTATTTATACTAATCTGGGCGCCAGTCTGAGGCCGACTTCTTATTTTTGGGTCTTCAATTTCTTTATTATTTTCTTGTGGGGCCGACTTCTCTTCCCGGGTCTTCAACTTCTTCCTGGGGCTTCTATAATGGTGTAGATGGGTCTTCTTGTACTTTCTTGTGGAGAATCACTGCCCGAAGTTGCAAATCTCCAACACTCCCTCTCAACGAGGGATGCATTCTCCATACTTGGATTTCTTCTGTCATAGAAAGGTTGTCTTCATGAGCCATGTTGATTTGCCATCTCCGCACATGCATTCTGTCCCGGAATATGCATGTCATAGCATCGCGAGTCCATCCACTCCTTGTTAGGAGAAGGACTATACCTGGGCCATTCACTAGTAGCAAAGCCCTTTGAGTGAATGAATCATTACCCTTGGTCATATCAGCACTAACATAGCCCCGTGCATGGCCAATCTGGGATAATGTCTGCCCGATGCTTACCTGGGCCACTCACCACTAGCAAAGCCTCGTGGATGAATGAATCGTTACCCTTGGTCATATCAGCACTAGCATAGTCCTGTGCTTGACCAATCTGGGATAATGTCTGCTCGAAGCTATGGGCCATTCACTACTAGCAGAGCCTTATAAGTAAATGAATCATTCTCCCTTGGTCATATCAACACTAGCATAGCCCCGTGCATGACTAATCTAGGAGAATGTCTGCCCGATGCTATTTCCTGGAGAATATCAACATACCTGGGCCATTCACCACTAGCAGAGCCCCGTGAGTGAGTGAATCATTCTCCCTTGGGCATATCAGCACTAGCATAACCCCATGCATGACCAATTTGAGAGAATATCTGCTCGATGTTGAAACATCAATGCTTGTCACTAGCCAAATCAACATGGCTAATCTTGTGTATCATCCTCCTTAGCCAAATCAGCATGGCCACTCTGGGAGGATATCTGCAATCTGCTCATCTGTGGATAAGTATTGGAGCTTCACTGCTCCCTTCTATACCATGTCTGGATGAAGTCCTGCAAGAAGCTTTTGAAGTTGCACCACTTCATGACTTGCGACACTGGCTGTGACATACTCCCGTCTCTGCTGTATTGAGTGCTACAAAAGCCTGCTTCCAGCTTATCCCGGAAATCGTAACTGATTCCAAGCTGAAGTAGCACCTTGAGGTGCTTAATCTGTCTACTGCACTCCCTGCTCAATCAAAATTTGTATATCTTTGCAGCCTCACTTCATCACTTGAGACAAACCATATCCAACTGTGCCATGCTGCGCTACCACCTACTGGAATTGCCTTGGCTTCAACTAAATACTGGCTCAGGGTGCTTACTGCAAAGCAAATATCTGGCCTCGCATTAACTAGGTACATCAAGGTTCCAATCTACTACATGTACATTGTGGGATCCACCAAATCTGAATCTGAAGCAAAATCACTCAACTTCTTCGGATTTGTCTCCATGGACTTGTAGTCCATCAAATCGAACCTCATCAGTATCCCTTGACTAAGGAAGATCTCCTCTGATCTCTGTCACACCTCCAATCCCATAGTACATCTGGCCAAGATCCTTCATCTCAAACTCTGAGGTCAACTCCCTTTGTCACTAGAGTAAGTCCTGCTGTCCAGTCTGCCCACTGGCTGCTCCCTTTGTGACTGAGGCAAAATCCATACCCATTCCTCCTGACTGGCTGCCTCCTCTATCACTCTAGCAGGATTTACTGAAACAAGTGTATCCTCCCAGGAGATCTCACTTCTCCTCGAAGCCTCCTGAAATCATGACACCTGTTTGTCAGTCTTGGAAGATGTCTCTCTCCCACCTGAACCTGAGGGGGGAACTCCCTCTGAATAATCGACTCTCCCTCTGAGCCAACTGACTCTCTTTGAGACCAAGCTCACTTTGAGTCTATATGCTCCCTCTGAAGTTTGACTCCCTCTGAGTCTATACAATCTCCGGAGCCATCTGCTCCCTCTGCATCTTCTGACTTCCCCAGAAGTCTGATCTCCTATGAATTGTCCTGGGGGGGGGGGGCTGCTCCTCCCTACTGGATCCTGAGGGTTGACTCCCTCTGAACTCTGGCTCCTTCTGAGTTGGTACTTGGTGGGGCCACCTACCTCACCACTAGTAGAACCATTTGCTCCTCACTGTCAATCTCCATGTGGAACACTCTGTATCCCACAAAAGTATACATCTTTTCAGAAAGTTCTAACTTTGTCTTCTACTCCTTCGGTATATGGATGTATACAACTCCATGTTTGGATAACCTGCTCCATGTCTCAAACTAGAGACCATCTAATCTGTTGCCTCCTGCAAACGTCACTATAACTCCCTCTCAGAGCTATCACCTGCGACTTGCCGGAACAAAACAAGAACAAAAGACATGAGCAACACTTTTCTAGTGTTGTGACCTCCATGGTAACCTGCTTGGGACGAAGACAACAACCAAGAACATCTGCTAGAGGAGATCAATTCTATCTCGCAAACAAGTGCATCATTAGTACTAAACAATGAGCATTTACATAATGATCATGGTACTAACAAAATTCAAGTGTCACTAAACATTTGATAGCAAAAGGTACTCAACAGTAATAGAACTCTAAAGACTGCTTTCTCGATTACAATATTTATTTAAGATGCAACAATATCAAAATATCAAACCTGATATGCGAACCTGTAGTCTTAATTGCTAGGGAGGGTGCGCTATTCCTCTGAATGCACTAGATCCAATGATTCCTTTGGGTCATTGCTTGGACAAGGTTCGTTGTACATCCCCTGCAAACACCCTCATACCCTGCTAAATGATATAAATTGGAAACATATATAAGTGCATACCTCTGAAATTTGTAGCACCATCTAGCTTGTCTTCTAATCGCAAGGTTTGCGCAATTGGCAACTGCAATTGGCGACTGGCAACTGCAACTGCAACTGCAACTGCAACTGCAACTGCAACTGTAACTGGCAACTACAACTGCAACTAGCAACTGCAACTGCAACTGCAACTAGCAACTAGCAACTGCAACTGCAACTGTAATGAGAAATTTCAACTTTCACCAAGTTGTAATCTGAGACCACCAGGAGGTGCACTAGGCTAGGGAAAGCTGATCTATGGAAAAATTAAACTCAGCATCCTCCAATAAGTTGCTCAACGAGCTTGACAAGTTCAGTCTTTGCAACGACAAATTGCAGCGACAGATAAAAACTGTGCAGTGTTTATATTTCAACTAGCTCTGAAACCATGTTGGTGTTTTATGATTGTCATCTCTTGATAGTTATTGCCTTATGATTAATAACAAGATTCACTTTCATACAACAGTTATCATAGAATAACTATACATTGAAAATTTCAACTATAACAATGCAGCGGAAATAACAAGATCTAGAAATATTAACCATGCATAGTAGACACAAGAACACACGAGTTTATCTTGGGAAACCCAAACATGGGAGAAAACCCAACAACCTTTCTCTAGAAGAATACAGTCCAAGATATTACCGATACATCACCATCAATAGCCAAAATACCATACAAAGAAGATCCTCCCCAAGGCTAGGCATCACCAAGTCCTAGCGCCTCAATAAGATGACCAAGAATAACCAAGCAAGAGCTTCTCCAAGTGTGATGCACTCACCAAGATAACTAGAAACCCAGAAATAGCTAAATTGCCAAAAATTACAGTTGCAATTGCCTTGTGCACACTGCAGAAGGAGCTGTCTGACTGTCCAAATGAAATGAGCCAGTCTTGTATTTATACTAATCTGGGCGCCAGTTAGCGGCCAACTTCTTATTTTTGGGTTTTCAATTTTTTTTATTATTTTCCTGTAGGGCCGACTTCGCTTCCTAGGTTTTCAACTTCTTCCTGGGGCTTCTTTAATGGTGTAGATGGGTCTTCTTGTATTTTCTTGTGGAGAATGACTACCCTAAGTTGGAAATCTCCAACAATGATTTGGGGTGGATGGACTTGGATCCACAATTAATGCCAAGCACTAGTACCGCTATTAATGTACTTAGAGGATCGAGGTAGAGGCCAGGGGAGGAGGAGGACGAGGAGGTAGAGGCTACTTCGGATGATGAGGAGCATAGAACATGGGAAGAGTTTGACGATATGTAATTATTTGTTGTAGCCTGTAGGCTATAGGTTGTAACTGAATGTTTTTTGGACTCTAGAGGCCATTTAGAACCTTGATGTTTATGCATTTTGTTTCAAATATGTATTGTATTTAGTGCCATTTTGTTATATTCATCCTTACATGCTATATACAAGAGGAAATTTGCATATTTGATGTTTGTTATAGTACAAGTTGTAGGTTGGGCAAAGCCCAACCCAACCACAAAAGCAAGTGCTACAACTTGGGAATCCTACACCCAATGTCACCTCGATGTAGATCCCACACTTCAAGGGTGACTAGGTCACTCTAGGGAGGTCATCCCGGTGACCCTAGGGGGAATGAGATGTAGATGAATAGAGATGGAAGTGGAGCCCCTAGAGGTCAAATCTAAATGGAGTGAGATGTGGAAATAGATACCTTGTAAGTCAAGTGATTGTTGCCAGAAAGGTATAATACTTCTCTGGATGATTGTACCTGCCCGAGACACAAGAAAATCCAACTTGCAATGATATATGTTAGTATGGATCAACAAGTTAAGCTTGTTGTCCTTAATTTGCAGCAGCAGATAACAGTTTATATCAACAAATAAAGCATTCTAAATCAACATGTAAAGCATAAGATCAATCATCAATATTATCATTGAATTTGACAATCAATTATTGTTGATGAATGCAGCTATGGGAGACATCCTCCAGCTTACAAACCTGTGAGATGTGGAACATAGCAGCTATGTGAAGTCTTTCTCTCAGCTTACAAACCTGAGAGAAAGCCCCTATGAAGGGTTCGTGGTTCCTGCCTGGGACAGAGTCAGGAACGTAGAGATGGCCTCATCCATGACGTGAGTGAGAAGAACTCCAGATGATTATCTGATGTAAAAGCGATCTGTTGAGTTAGGATGTGCTTGTGGCTGAGCATAAGGTGAACGTGGAAATCCCAAAAGTGCTGGGCACATCATCATGTGAACATAAATGAAGATGATGTGATGGCCTCCTCTGAGCAACAGAGTTGACGAGAAGACTCCAGATGATTCTCCTGTTGGTGGCAGTGGGAAAGCAGATCTGTAGAGTGGACGTGCTTGTGGACGAGCACAAGTGAACATGTGAAGACCTGGTACATCTGTGTAATGCAGTGAATCAGGTCCATGGCATCCCTATGGATGTGCCCCTAGTGGATGAGCACTAGTGGGTGTATCAGATCCTTTGCTATATACTGTTCAAGAGTCAGACCTACCTGTAACCCTAATTGTTATGTAAAGGGTACAGGTCGGCCCCACCTTAATGTGCTTAATAATAAATGCAAAAGATAACTAATATTGATATTAATAATAATAATAATAATAAAATATATAGTGACTTAGAGAGGTCGTCCCTATTGAGCCAATAGATGCCTTTGTTGAGTGGTCAAGTCTAATATAAGTAAGAGATGATTCCCATTGTAGAATCATATCTTCCTTGTGAGTTTGGAAATTTCAGCAAGTACTTCTCTTTGGCAAAGGTGCGCACCTCTTGGGCGCTAGTGTTCTAGGGCTTAAGCACCCTCTTGTGTGCTAAGTCATTCTTGGTGGTGAAAGGTCTTTCTCTTGAAGAACATAGCAAAGGATTTGGCTGGGTTTTTCTCCCTTGTTTGAGAAGGGTTTCCCAGGATATATATTGTGTTCTTGTGCATGGTGTTTCTTCTTGTGATCTTGGTTGCTGCAACATTCTTGTTTATGGTTAAGACATGATGAAATTAAATGAACTACATGCTTAACCTAGCTTATGAAAAATCAACATGGTATTGGAGCATAGGTCTTGAAAGAACTCATTGCACAAGCATTCTTCACAAGAAAAAGGAAAAACGTCAGTATTGCTGTACAAGAAAATTAGGGCTTTTTATTGAAGAAGTTTTTCAGCCTCAAAACCATATAGAAAAGTGTGCCCTAACCCAAGGAACTCTTTGGCACCTTCAACGCACCTTTTCAGTGGGTAGACCTCCCGGGAAGTGAAACCCTAGTTTTCACAATGTACTAGAAGTACCAGAAAACAAGAAGTACCAGAAGTACCAGAAAACCAGAAGCACCAGTCCAGAAATCCGCTGGTCAAGTTTGAGGGGGTAAAATTTGGATTTTCAGAAATATGACTGCACCAGCCTACTCGCCTCAGCTTAATACATCTATCCCCTGGATTAGAATTTAAAAAATTGAAGTTTGAAAAATCAGGGTTTCCTCATAAAACCTTATGTTGCAGTTGCAATTTCAGAATTAGTTGTAGTATCAGTTGAAGTATCAACTGTTGTACTAGTTGCAGTCACCCTTGAAGTCTTTTAAAGAGTTATTACTGCTGGTACCGGATGGTGCCACTACCTGCAAATGCTATCAGAGGTATGTGCTCACATATGTTTAAATTGTTAAGCTTTAAAGGATATTTGCAGGAGAAGGGATCTCTTGCCATAGATCCAGAAGGATCTCAAGATCCAACACATTCAGAGAAATAATGCAACCTAGGTTTGATTATTCTGATATGCATCTATTTGTTATGACATTATTTTGATCTAGGTTGCATGTTGAAGCTATGACCATCATACTAACCTTTAGTCAAAATTAAAGTCAAGATATTAGATGGATTAAAATTGAGATCATAGAATTTGTTCTCTAACCCAACCTTCTGTCAAGATAGAATATTGTCCTAGTACAAAAGACAGGTTAAAGAAAGCACTTATTATCTTGAGTGAAGGAGACTTGGAAGAAAAGCAACACACTGGAAGTGAAGACTTCAGGTTTGATTGTTGTAATTGTCATTCCTCTAACTTATATCTCTAAAGTTTGCTACATCACAAATAGGTGTTGTAGCTGTGATAACAGTCCTTAAATTGTTTTGATTCCAGAGATGTACTCATTATTCTCCTTTAGGAGATATTCTTGTTTTGGTTCCTCTTGTTTTCTTGTTCCAGATAGGTCAAGAACAAAGGAAGATGCTTATCCTTTAGAGGGAGTCACATTGACTCAGAGGGAGTCAAAACTATTTGAGAAAGAGGAAGAATAGAACCATCCTTGAGACAATTAATGCAATAATGCATGATCAAAATCTTTCTATGATTTCATGGGCAAAAGCATGCATGACGCAATATATGTTCAGAACAAGAGTCTTCACTAGAGGGAAGGCTGAGATTGAACACTTTAGGTTATTTGGGTGCCCAGTGTATTTTCATGTACCCAAAGAGTAGTCGTCCAAGCTAGATCCTTTAGAAAGAAAAGATACAGTGAATCTTCAAAGACATTCCAGATCGACATCCCTGGTCAGAGACAGATTGAGACAAGCAGAAACGTTGTCCTTGAAGAAGAGATGGTCTTTCAAAGATCCAAAGAATCTCAGATGCAGATTGACAGTAAGACTATACCTTCTCCCCCTTACAACAGTTCAGAGGGAGAAAGACATTATTCCAGTTGATCTAGTTGCTCCAGTTGATATGTTCAAAGATATTGCAGTAGGGCATAAAAGGTCTACCTAAACTCACTCTGCAAGAGGCAGAGAAACATACAAGCCTCTCAAGGCACATTCCAAGAAATCAAAAGGAGATTTTTCGAGCTATTCTTCAGTCATGAGCCACTTCATTGATGCTGAGACTCCTTGTCTTAGAGAAGCAACAAGAGAATCGGTATGACAAGATGCCATAACAGAAGAATACCAGTACATATTAAAGAATGATGCATAAGATATTATTCAGGAACCAGAAAGGGAAGTTTGTGGTAACTTCCAAGTGGATCTATAAGATCAAGCATGCAGCTGATGGAAGTGTCGAGAAATTCAAAAACGAGATCTATAGCCAGAGGTTTCTCATAAACAGAGAGAGTTGTCTATGATGAGACACTTGACCCAGTGAACCTGATACACTTCCATCCGTACTACCTTCCATGAGTTGGAAACTATATCATATAGGCAGATTCTTGATGAGTTTGGATTTCAACAAGAGTGTTGCTGATCCAAACCTATATTATTACAGTGTTGGTGGCGAGAGCCTGATCTTGATGACTTATTCAGAAAGCATTGTTGTTACAAGTAATCCTTTATTTCTGAAATCGAGATGAAGAATCTGAGTATGATACACTACTTCTTGGGACAAGAAGTATGACAGATGATCGATAAGATCTTCCCGAGTCAAAGAAAGTACAGTGAACCGGAAAAGCACATTTGGTTGATGTTCTACCTTGAAGTCTTCCATGGTTTCCTATTGCAGTAGGAAACATAACTTTGTAGCCTTAAGTGCACAAGAGACAGAGTATATATAGCTATAAGTGTGCGAAGCAATGTGGCTTCACATACTTCCGACAAATTTACTTGACCATGAGATGGATCGTATGTTGATGACAGAGAGCCATATATAAAGCTCCTTAAGGAACCCAATGTTTCCTAATGGATTGACACACAGCGAGATAAAATATTCTTATGTCAGAGATATGATGCAGAAGACAATTATATACTTACAGTACCTTTCTACACCTGAGCATAATGCAAACATTTACACGAAAATTTATTTGGTGAAGAACTCCTTCCGAGTTAAGAGGGAGTATAGATAACCTTAGCCAAAAACAAAAATCAGAGTACATCGGTATGAGACTTGGCTTGATGAAGAATGCCTCCCTAGCTGAGAGGGAGTGTTGATGAATGCAGCTATGGGAGACATCCTCCAGCTTACAAACCTGTGAGATTTGGAACATAGCAGCTATGTGAAGTCTTTCTCTCAGCTTACAAACCTGAGAGAAAGCCCCTATGAAGGGTTCGTGGTTCCTGCCTGGGACAGAGTCAGGAACGTAGAGATGGCCTCCTCCATGACGTGAGTGAGAAGAACTCTAGATGATTATCCGATGTAAAAGCGATCTGTTGAGTTAGGACGTGCCTGTGGCTGAGCACAAGGTGAATGTGGGAAATCCCAAAAGTGCTGGGCACATCATCATGTGAACATAAATGAAGATGATGTGATGGCCTCCTCTGAGCAGCAGAGTTGACGAGAAGACTCCAGATGATTCTCCTATTGGTGGCAGTGGGAAAGCAGATCTATAGAGTGGATGTGCCTGTGGACGAGCACAGGTGAACGTGTGAAGACCTGGTTCATCTGTGTAATGCAGTGAATCAGGTCCATGGCATCCCTATGGATGTGCCCCTAGTGGATGAGCACTAGTGGGTGTATCAGATCCTTTGCTATATACTGTTCAAGAGTTAGACCTACCTGTAACCCTAATTGTTATGTAAAGGGTACACGTCGGCCCCACCTCAATGTGCTTAATAATAAATGCAAAATATAATTAATATTGATATTAATATTAATTATAATAATAATAATAATAATAATAAATTATATAGTGACTTAGAGAGGTCGTCCCTGTTGAGCCAATAGACGCCTTTGTTGAGTGGTCAAGTCTAATATAAGTAAGAGATGATTCCCATTGTAGAATCATATCTTCCTTGTGAGTTTGGAAATTTCAGCAAGTACTTCTCTTTGGCAAAGGTGCGCACCTCTCTTGGGCGCTAGTGTTCTAGGGCTTAAGCACCCTCTTGTGTGCTAAGTCATTCTTGGTGGTGAAAGGTCTTTCTCTTGAAGAATATAGCAAAGGATTTGGCTGGGTTTTTCTCCCTTGTTTGAGAAGGGTTTCCCAGGATATATATTGTGTTTTTGTGCATGGTGTTTCTTCTTGTGATCTTGGTTGCTGCAACATTCTTGTTTATGGTTAAGACATGATGAAATTAAATGAACTACATGCTTAACCTAGCTTATGAAAAATCAACAATTATGACTGAAAAAATGGCACTTTGAGGCTAAATAAAGCAAGCTGTTGTAACGAGTATTTTCTGCAGAAAATTGCAGCCTTATGGCTGTAGGCTGTAGCATTCAATGGCATGCAGCAACAAAATCAACCATATAAAAGTGCCAAGAACTAGCTCAAAAAGTGCGCCCTAGTTAGTAGACTAGGTGAGTGAAGTTTAAGAGCTAGTCTGGGGGTTAGTTTAGGAGTTAAAAGAGAGTTAGTAGCTAGGGCTATGCAACCCTAATGGCTGTAGGTTAAAGTTTGTAACAACAATTTAAGCAGTGGGAGGGAGGGGATGCCCTAGTAGGGGAAGAGTCCTCTCGATGTAACAAAGCAACTCCAAGCAAGAGATCTTTCAAAAGACAAAATTTCACGTCTACCAAGGCAATGATTTTATATCTCCAATGCAAAAAAGAAATGACTAGTGCCTTTAAATATTGGGTTAATGGAGTAAATGAATTAGAGATGCTACTTCCTTGGGGGTGTAAATCCTCTTACTTCCCAAGGCAAGTATCTCTAGTTAGGTTTTGAGAATGAGGGGTGTAAATCCTCTTACTTCCTCAAACAAACCCTTGCAACATTAATGAACTTGAAGCAATAAATGATGGAGACTAGAGTGGGGGTGTAAATACTCTTACTTCCCACTTAGCTCCTAGCACAACAATCCTTGACTTGAAAAAATGATAGCATAAGAGTAGAAGACCATACCAAAATCAAGAAAGATGCTAAGACAATCCACCATAAAAGCTAGAAAGCATTCATCCAAGGCTATCGCCTCACTCCTCCATCAACCATACATCAAGATAGCCATAAACAAGTGCACAAGAGACAAAAGAAGTCATGTGTAGCGAAAATTTCAGATAAAGTCCTCTCACAAGAGGGAGAGTTATGTTCAAATGAGATCTTATGATCTCTTATTTATACAAAATGTCACCAAGGTGACTTGTCCACATATTAAGGGGTAAACCACAAGACTAGGGTTCAACAACCCTAATATTTCCCCCTTTACAAAGTATATTAAACAATTCATTTAGAATTTCACTTTTGCACAAATAAAACCCTAATTTTACATGGACATCACCCCTTTAGGGGACGCTTTTCTACTTGGGACAAGTCGTTGGTGTTGGAGAAGCTATGGTAGGCTTCCAAAGGCCACATGTCAAGCATCTATGCAATCTCCTCATGGACAAGGTCTCATCCTCCTCAAAACGTCCATGTGTCAATGTGTGGCAACACCACCACCAAACCCTAGCCCCCAAGTATGACATCAAGCTAAAAAAGAAGACGTTTTACCCCTCCTGGGAAAATCGTTTGGCATGTGAGGGCTGGGCTAGGTCTTCCACATCATTTTCTAGGTCTTCAATTCTCCATCTCTGTGATCCAGCATGGGGACCCTTGGCATCCAACCTATGGGCTTGTAGCCCCATGGAAGCCCAAGCTAGGCTTGTTCTCCCAAAACTGTCCACCAACTAGGTCTTGCAAAGACAAATGAGCACGCCCTCCAAGGATCTCAAGTCATAACATCGTGATAAGTGAATCCAATCAATAAATGCGCCACCTAAGCATGTGCATCAAAGATTAATATATCAAACAATTAATTGCTCAAAGACACTATGCGACTTATCAAGCTTGGATATGGGAGGGTTGACGAGGTGTCCTATTGGGTAGATCTTTCCCTAGGTCAAGGAGAGTTTCCAAGAGATCCCTCTCTAAGCCATGTAAAGTGGGTGAAGTGGTTGGGGTCAAGACTCAATGGGCATAGGGCTCATGACATACAAGGGGT
>ML843708.1:50728-69191 GCA_009831015.1 Picea engelmannii | reverse complement strand
CTGCTAACTTCATTCTGGGAATGGAAATTAAAAGAGATCGTGCAAACAAGAAACTCTGGTTGAATCAAAGAAAATATGTTGAGACGATATTGTAGAGGTTTAATATGCATGGAAGTAAATTGATCAAGGTTCTTATTCCTATAGGTGTAAATTTATCTGTAGATTAGTGTCCCAAGACACAGGAAGAAGAAGAGGACATGTCCCATGTTCTGTATGCCAGTGCAGTTGGCAGTTTGATGTATGCAATGGTCTATACTAGACCAGACATTGCACATGCAGTGGGATTTTTTAACAGGCATATGTCAAAACCAGGGAAGGAGCATTGGACAACAGTAAAGAGGGTGTTCAGGTATTTGTGTGGCACTACCAATTATGGATTGTGCTACCAAGGAAGACCAGGATTGGACAGAGTGGTGGACATACATGGCTCTGTTGATGCAGACTGCGCCGAAGATTTGGATCGCAGAAGATCTACAAGTAGGTATGTGTTTAACCTATTTGGCGAAGCAATCAGGTGGATGAGCAAAAGACAGGTTGTAGTGGCACTCTCAACTATAGAAATTGAATACATGGCAGCCACTCATACAAGCAAGGAAGCAGGATGGTTACAGAGATTGTGTTCCGGTATTGGGTTGGTAGAACAAGTAGTGAGATTAGATTGTGACACTCATAGTGCAATCTTCCTGGCAAAGAACACAACTTATCATTCAAAGACAAAGCATATTGATGTTCAGTATCACTTTGTGAGAGACATGGTTGATGAAAAGAAGGTATTGCTGGAAAAGGTTGACACTTTGAAGAATGTTGCAGATTCATTGACAAAGTCTATGAGCATACAAGATTTCACCTGGTGTAGAGTAACAATGGGCATTGTTGCCCTGGATTTTTGACTATATAATCCCGTGGACCCCTGGATTCAAAGAAAACAACAAGTGGGAGAATGTTGGGTATGTGTTATATTCTTTGCATGTGTGTGTGTGGGCGTATCAGATTCGACAACTGCGTCTAATGATCCTTGTAGTAGTGCACGTTGTGTTGTGTGTGTAGGGTGCTTCCTAGGGGGTCCAAGGGGGGGCTAGGTATGGCCCCCCTTGGTTACGCGCAACGTTCGGGGAAATTTTTTTTTGGGCAGTTTTTGCTATTTTTAACGGATTTTTCCATTTTTAGCTATTTTCTAAATTAATCCCGGATTAAGGGATTAGGGTTTTGGTATCTACGGAATACCTAAAAACATTGTATATATTGTATGGTGAATGGTAAATTCGATATAATGAATATAAGAGAGGTTTTCCCCGGTTAAGAGTTTCCCGTATAAATCTATGTGTACTATGTGTATGACCCATTGATTAAATTATGTTTTGCTTAAGAATCTATATGCATTGCTTTACTTCACAGGTTTAAAACTTACATGTGGTATCACGGTTCATTTTTGGCTTCAGAGGGACACCTTTGTTGTTGAGGGTTTGGCTTGGTCTTGATAGATCAAGTTTATCTAGGGTCTGTCATAAACCTAGGTTTAGTGGGAGCTTTTACAGTGGTTATTTGAGTGTATAAAGAGGAATGGCAAGCTCTTCTAGAATCGAGATAGAGAAGTTCAACGGTAAAAACTTTGAGTTATGGAAGCTCAATATACAGGACCTTCTTGTAGACAAAGAACAATGGATCATTTTGAATCCTGGTACACAACCTACTAGCACACAGACGACTGGTACACAACCTACTGGCACACAGACGACTAGTACACAACCTACTAGTACACCACCTACTGGTATGTCAAAGGAAGATTGGAAGAAGTTGGACAGAAGAGCAAGGAGTACTATTCGACTCTGCCTGGAAGATTCGGTGTTGTTGAATGTCCCAGGAGAATCTACAGTGAAGGAACTATGGAATAAGTTAGGGAATTTGTATCAATCAAAGTCCCTGGTAAACAAGTTGTTTCTTCAAAAGAAGTTGTATCATGTTACCTGGTCAATCGATCACCTTCATCAACGTTGGATGATAAAACTCCACCCGGGGTATGGACCTAAAATAAACCCTCTCTTCAACATCTTAGAGTGTTTGGTTGTGATGCTTATGTACATTTTTCCAAAGGAAAATAGGAGTAAGCTGGATAAAAAGGCTGAAAAGTGTATCTTTATTGGTTATAAATATGGTGTGAAAGGTTATAAGCTTTGGAACCCATATACCAAGAAGACTGTTTACAGTCGAGATGTTGTTTTCAGAGAGGTAAAAGATGTTTCCAAACAGGAACTCCTACCAAGGCCAGCAGAACCTAAGAAAATAGAGCTTGTGTTGGATGATGCAAAATCTAAATCATCTGAAGAAGATGAAGCAGAAGCAGAAGAAGAACCTCATACCCTAGTATTGAGGAGATCAATGAGAGAAAGAAGGCAACCAGATAGGCATATTCCTCCTGATTTCCATTCCAATTTTGCTTTATCTATTACTGATGATGATCCCGGAACTGTCAAGGAAGCAGTGAATTAAGAGGATAGTAAACTCTCGAAGAAGGCCATGGTTGAAGAAATGGATTACGTGGATAAGAATGAGGCATGGGATATAGTTGAGATGCCAGCTGGAAGAAAATCTGTTGGTAGCAAATAGTTGTTTAAGAAGAAGTTTAATGCAGAAGGAAAAGTGGAGAAATACAAAGCTCGGTTAGTAGCAAAAGGTTATTCCCAGGTAGAGGGAATTGACTTTGGTGAGATTTTTTCTCCTGTTGCTAAGTTAACTTCTATTAGATTTGTTTTATCTATTTCTGTTGCTTTTGATCGTGAAGTAGAACGGATGGATGTGAAGACAACATTCCTACATGGGGATCTGGAAGAAGAAATCTACATGAAGCGACCATAAGGCTTTGTAGTGAAGGGAAAGAAAGAGTTGGTTTGTAAGCTAAAGAGTTCACTATATGGTTTGAAGCAATCACCTAGGATGTGGTACCAAAAGTTTGACACATACATACTTGGATTGGGATTTGTGAGAAGCAGGGCTGATCATTGTGTATATTCCAAGCAGGTTGGTAATCACTTCATTTATGTAGTGGTTTATGTTGATGACTTGTTGTTGGTAGGAAATAACATGGATGTTATCAAGGAGGTGAAATCGCAGCTATCCTCCAAATTTGACATGAAGGATCTCGGTGTTGCTAACTTCATTCTGGGAATGGAAATTAAAAGAGATCGTGCAAACATGAATCTCTGGTTGAATCAGAGAAAATATGTTGAGATGATATTGCAGAGGTTTAATATGCATGGAAGTAAACCGATCAAGGTTCCTATTCCTATAGGTGTAAATTTATATGCAGATCAGTGTCGCAAGACACAGGAAGAAGAAGAGGACATGTCCTATGTTCCGTATGCCAGTGCAGTTGGTAGTTTGATGTATGCAATGGTCTATATTAGACCAGACATTGCACATGAAGTGGGAGTTTTGAGAAGGTATATGTCAAAACTAGGGAAGGAGCATTGGACAACAGTGAAGAGGGTCTCCAGGTATTTGTGTGGCACTACCAATTATGGATTGTGCTACCAAGGAAGACCAGGATTGGATAGAGCGGTGGACATACATGGCTTTGTTGATGTAGACTGGGCTGGATATCTGGATCGCAGAAGATCTACAAGTGGGTGTGTGTTTAAATTATTTGGCAGAGCAATCAGTTGGATGAGAAAAAGACAAGTTGTTGTGGCACTCTCAACTACAAAAGATGAATACATGGCAACCACTCATGCAAGCAAGGAAGCAGTATGGTTACAGAGATTGTGTTTAGGTATTGGGTTGGTACAACAAGTAGTGAGATGAGATTGTGACAGTCAGAGTGCAATCTTCCTGGCAAAGAACCCATCTTATCATTTGAAGACAAAGAATATTGATGTTCAATATCACTTTGTGAGAGACATGGTGGAGGAAAAGAAGGTGTTGCTGGAAAAGGTTGACACTTTGAAGAATGTTGCAGATTCATTGACAAAGTTTGTGAGCACATAAAATTTCTCCTGGTGTAGAGTAACAATGGGCATTGTTGCCCTAGATTGTTGACTATATAATCCTGTGGACCCCTGGATGCAAAGAAAACAACAAGTGGGAGAATGTTGGGTATGTGTTATATTCTTTGCATGTGTGTGTGTGTGTGTGCCTCATATTCAACAACTGCGTCTGACGATCCCTCTAGTAGTGCTCGTTGTGTTGTGTGCACCAGGCGCTTCCTAGGGGGGGCCCAGGTATGCCCCCCCTGGTTATGCCCCGAATTTATTTTTTTGGGCGGTCTTTGCTATTTTTAGCGGTTTTCTAAATTAATCCCATATTAAGGGATTAGGGTTTTGGTATCTATGGAATACCTAAAAACATTGTATATATTGTATGGTGAATGGTGAAATTGGATATAATGAATATAAGAGAGGTTTTCCTCGATTAAGGGTTTCCCGTATAAATCTTTGTGTACTATGTGTATGAACCATTGATTAAAGTCTGTTTTGCTTAAGAATCTATATGTATTACTTTACTTCATAGGTTTAAAACTTGCAGAATCTGGGGACGGAAACTAACAACAAAGTCGAGGCCTACGCCTTACTAAAAGGAGTACAACTCGCCCAAACTATGGAAATCTAAGAGCTTGTGGTCCTAGGGGACTCCAAAACCATAATAAGAATGATGATAAAGGGAACAAACCCCAAAGACCCAATCCTAAAGAAAATTATGGATAGAATCAGGTTGGTCTCTTGAGATATCAGAACTACCTTTTATCACATTCTAAGGGAAAACAACAATGAAGTCGACAAAAAGGCCAATGCAACAATAGGGGCAAATGTTGGGCACCCTAATTATAGACGGGGTTTCAACCCGAGTGCCCATTTACTAATGGTCATCTTTGATTGGAGGATGATCGACGCAAAAAGGTGCCACACTTTGGCCCTAAACAGAACTCATGGGCACATGTGTAGGAAGGAATGTCTCTACACGCAAAACAAGAAGGAAGGGGGCTTATCCATGCAGTTAAGAATGGGCCCACCGGGCGAGTGGGTAAGCAGCCCCAACAACATAAGGTGGACGCTTGCAGTCGTCCAGATCGAGCAGGGAGTACGTGGGCTCACCAAGTAGCATGCAGCACGAGTGGGCATCTCTGCCCGAGCCAAAGTGGTGGCCAACGACCCCAACCTCATTATAACGGAAGGTGTGAAATCCCTGGTTCACGTGGGAAATCCTAACTCTCACCCTCAAAGATTTGTGATTGCGGTACGAGATTCCCAACTCCCATGGCATAAAAACTCCCTCGACGTCAGCCTCACCTCCACTCTCACTTCCATGGCTTCTGATGGAACAGTCTATAGGGATCCTCCCATGAACTCGCTGGTAAGTACACCATTTCCTTTACCAGAAACCATGTCATCGTCCTTGTCCAGTTTATGGCTCTTGTGGGAATTCCCATCCACTCACTTACCATCCCTAGTCCAAATGCTATTTATCCTAACCTCCTTGCCTCCCTCGCAGTATGCCTGGCTCCTGTTAAGTGTGCCCTAGAACTCTCAGTCTTCTCACTCTGTGATTTGCTCCTTGGCTCGCGAAACTCTCTTCCCCCTTTCCCTCAAAGTCTAGGTTGGCCTCGCGCTACTACACGACCCCTTAAATTTCTTTCTTAGCAATCCTCAGAACTTTTGGACTACTTTGATTTCTTCGTTGCTCTCTTCCTACCTCTTATCTCGCTGCCCTCCCTTGCCCTTGCAAGTCTTCCTTTCGTTATCACAGGTCAACACCTCCTCTTCCTGCTCGAGGCTCCCTCCTTGCTTCATGTAGATCCCCTAAGGAATGGCCAGGTCCGATTACTCCTCAGGAAACAACAAAATGCAGCAAGAAAATGTAGCTTAGGAGGACTCAGGAAGCTGGCCATAGGATGACTGGGAAGTGGATTGTGGCGGTTGTAGCAGTCTAAGAGTTCAAATGGGAGCAATGAGCGCCAACCATGCCTTCGAGTTGGAGACCTTATCCCAAGACCAATTTCTGATAGGCAAGATCCAAGATGAAAGTGACGCCCAACGCAGTCAAATTGAAACCAACCGTCTGCAGATTGAGATCTTGCAACAAAGACTAGATCAACTAGAAGTCTCGCAGGCTCCTCCAAGCAATCAGGGCGACCAACAGGGACACTCAAGGAATGTTCACTCGAATTCGGTCAATCAAGTCCCCGACCTGAACGAGCCTCTTCCATAATTCAAGTTGAACATGCGACAAACAAAAGTGGAAAAGGGTAGTTAAGTTCAACTCTTTGTATGTTTTGTCAAATAATATATATCAGTGGTACCTTCTATCGTAGCTATCTAGGAAATTCAACATACATAAATTTTGAAATCCTCGGGGGATGTTATTTACTCTATGACAATCCCCACTTTTGTAATTACCTCCCCTTAAGAGGGAACTCAAGACGGTCTTAGCAGACCTTTTTTTTGTAACACCAGTGGATTCATCCACACAATTAATATAATTGTCCCAGTTTTTGTTAAAAAAAAAAAAGAACTAATTCTCATGAGTTGCATAGTGAAATTGGGCATTGGGAAATCCCCAAAACACCATGGCAAGAAATAATTTGTCACCTTTGTGACAACAAGAGGGTTGAAGATGAAAAAAAATTCTCCTACACTGCCCTGTGTATACCCAAATTAGATCCCAATTTCAAAATATTTGTCACAATACCGACCTTCCTAACCTTCTAAGTCATCAAAACTTTAGTGATCTTGGAACACTTCTCTTAATGCTTTTCAAGCATCAAAATAACATTTTAAAGAAATCCAAGTAATCGTGTACTTTTCTTAAGGTATGATAGACCAACTTTGGTTAAACGTTAACCATCATATATATATATATATGTGTGTGTGTGAATTAAAAAATAATACAATAATCACAAAACTGTTAATAATATCATAATATAATATAATATGATAACAAGGCTGCATGACAACGTATACCTGCCGCACCAAGATGACCATTATTTCTAACAAGCAACCTAAAATTAAGACCAATCCAAGTCTTGTTTCTCCATATCAAGCACAGTCTTAAAGTGAAGCAAAAAATACATAATTCCTAAGCATATCGAAGAAGGATTTATTCAAATTCCAACAATGGAAAATAAATCCACATGGGGTTGTTGTCCCATCCTTTCTTGGTTTAATGTCTCCACCTCTGAATGTTCAAGTGACATGGGAGAGGAGTAACGGTCTTTAAATGGCACAATACCCACTGACATAAGAGAATACTACTTGTTCGAATTGATTTGATGACCAAACTTAAGGTTCAAGATGTAATAAATTACATTGAAAATGGTTGAAAGTTGAACCCCACAATTTCTTTGAAGAACTCCCATAGGCAAAATAGTTCCTTCATTTGTATGGTTATTAGCTTTAGTGTTAAAGCGCTTTGAAACTTGGTGAAATTCACACCGATCAAAACTCCTTAGCATCCTTTGTGCTCTAGTTACTATCCCCTTTAATGAGATTTGTTGAGGAGTTGTCTTGAGTTGCATATACCTTATTATCACCATTGAGTCCCCTATCAACAATAATGCCAATTCCATTTTTTTATGAAGAAGCGATAACCCTTGGATCGGAGCTAATGCCTTTGCTTGATTACTTGTGGTGTCACCTAATCTTTAGGCATAAGTTGTTTCTAGTTTTCACTTGGGATCAAAGATGACCCCCCTAAGCCTGCTACCCTTGAAATATAAATCCCATGGAACCTAGAATAGGTTTCCAAAGTTTAACATTATATGTAAAAAAAAGGTTTTTTAGTTACATTGTAAAACTATTTATCTACTATCTCATCGGTTGAAAACATTTATATGACTATATTTATGTGGTTTTGGTACCTATTATCAAATAAAAAAATATAAAATATAAAAATGATTGAAAAATGCCATCCTTCCTTTCACATTAATTTGACATTATATCATCATCCTTGTCTCGCGTCACATAAATCTATGTGTGGTTTATGGAATTTAAAGCCCCGGGTCTCTTCGAAATATTTTCATCTTTAAAAATATTTTGTGTTGCAATGTGACATCTTTGAATATGATATCGAGACCCTCCAAAAGTCATCAACCACCACTTGAACTTGTGTTAGATACAATTCCCTTGGAACACATGAATGAAAAAGACTTGGATCATCGTCACCTCCCACAAGGATGCAACACATTATGAAAAAGGATGCAACACAATTCCCTTGGTTGCCATGTAAATACTCGAAACAATATCTTACTGTAGATACAAAGATCCTCGTCTTTTGTTCTGGGTAGCAAGGAGGGGAGTGGTATCATCGGACGATTGGTGGGCTGGGTACACACCTGGATGCACTGGACGCTAAGCACTCTGGTTTTACGAAGCCTCTGAACGACCGACCTATAGCAGCTTCGGGAGGTCGTAGCACATCACATAGGGGGACGGTGAAACGAGTTGTGAGTGTGTGGAAGCCAAAGAAATCAAAGAGGAGGATGGTGATGGGGACTGATGTGGGCTTGGAGGACTCCTGCAATCTTTCCATTTGCGCACTGGTGGGGAGATACGCCTATCGATTGCGTTGTAAAAGACTGTTCGTTGCTTGGATGGTGAGTAGCTGGGAGCCAGTCCTAAGGTATTCTTCGGAGGTGTTGTACTTACCAAGAGGTTGGTGGGGGTTTGTTTTCAAATCTCCCGAAGACGCAGAACTCATACTTGCAAAGTTTTGGGATTTTGATGGAGGGAGATTAATGCTCAAAAGGTGGTGCATTCACTTCGATCCAAACACTGAGTATTTCAATTTTCGCCATCTTTGGGTGCTTGTCCCAGGGCTTCCACTACAGTTGTGGAACTCTAGGGTGCTTGAGGAGATAGGTAATGTGCTGGGTTGTTTCATAAGAGTAGACAAAGATGCCCTGCAGTCTACAGATAAACGTATGGCCAGAGTTTTTGTTGACACGCATGGTTGCTTGAATCCTTGGAAATTGACTAGCGAGTACATCTCTTTGTACAACGTCTGGATTACCTAGGGGTACCATTTCGGTGCTCCCTCTACAAACGCACTGGACATTTGCGTAAAGACCGTCTTTCGGCATAGTGGCCACCAGACCATGAAGAGACTTGGGATGAACAGTCAAAGGACCTTTACATGGATTTGGAGGATTCACAATATGTGGGGGGTCATGTTGCTTCGAGTGAGGAGGACGCTCATGGGAGCTCGACTGCCACCATTTTCGGTAAGCTCAAGTCCCTGTGTCCATCTCTTTATTTTTCTCTGACTTCCTGGGAGAGGGACCACTTCGATAGCTCTCATATGTCTGACTAGTTATCATAGTCGGGTTCACACTTGGGGAAGCCCCTTGAATCTACTGTCTCGATACCACCCCGGTCAGTGGCTACTGTGGAACCCTTACCCAAGCATGTATTCCTCCCTAACCCTTTGTCGGCTATTCCCCCGACCAAAACTTATGCAAATGCTTGCTGTTCGGGTCAACGTTCTTCGGGGGTCGTAGCTAGTGACCCAGTTTTGGATAATATGATAAGCACTCTGATCTCACCCATTAGGGAGATCACTGAGCCTATACCACTTCCGATGTACCTGGGTAAAGAAGTTTATAAGGATTCTGAGACCAAGGGTGATCTAGGGGCTTCTTCTAGTTCCGGGGAACCCACATGGTTGGATTTAGCATGGTCCCACGACCTTGGTTTGGAGGTTTCACCAATAAAAACCAGGAGTGCCCACAAGAAGCTGGGTACTAACATGTCGTTTTCGACACATCTTCTGGATACTCATTTAGAATAGGGGGCGCTTAGAGGCATGAAAGCCCTTGCACGTGCAAAATCATGATCCTCCTCTCCTTGAATATTAGAGGGGTTGGGGGACTCCTAAAAAAGGACTCCATGAGAAGACATTTATCCAAAACAACGCCCGATATCATCTTCCTACAAGAAAATTTAGTATCAGAGGAAAAGGCTCGTTTGTTTGTGAACTCTTTAAGACCCGATTGGTTGGTCTGTGCTGTAAATGATTTAGGGAAGTCAGGCGGACTACTAGTCGCTTGGGATCCAAAGGTTTTTATATTAACACCTTTCTTAAGTTGTGGTGGTATCCTATTGACAGGGATATGTGTTTTCGACCATAGAAGGATCAATTTTCAAAATGTATATGGACCGTGCTTCGAGCGCAAGCGTTTTTGGGAAAAGGTGGATGGCATGGGACTTTTGAAAAAGGGAGATTTGGTTATTGCCGAGGATTTAAACTTCACTTCAACTGTTGATGAAGTATGGGGAGCGATAGCCATATACGATCCGTTGGCACTATTCTTCAATGATTTGTTCCATAGAAACCAGTTGATAGACATTTTTCCAATGGAGGTGACTCCAACCTGGAGAAATGGTAGATTTGGAGCAGATGAAATACTAAAAAGACTTGACAGAGTTATAGTATATGAGGACCTTCTTACGAATCTTGATCGTTTCAGGACTTGGGTGGAATACCCCTACATATTCGATCATGCTCCCATTTTACTACAATTGGGCATGGGTTTCCCTACTATTGCACCTCCTTTTAAATTCAACCCCGACTGGCTGCGTGATGATAGGTTTATTTCATTGGTGAAAGATGTATGGGTATTACTACAGGTGGAAAGGGGTGAAGGGGCACAAGTAAGTTTAGTAAGGAAACTAAATTTTCTTAAATCTCGTGTAAAGACCTAGTCTAAGGAAAGGAGAGTACAAGAAAAGATATATCTGGAAACAATTGAAGAAAACTTGGCTACTCTATTCTTACGGAAGGCACATGGTGTGGACTGCCGAGAATTAGAGTCTCATATAAAACATTTGGAGGTGGAACACAAGAAGTTGCTGATTGCTGATGAGGAGCACTGGTGACAAAAAAACTGAGCAATCTGGATCAAAAGTGGGGATAACAACAATAAGATTTTCCACCGTTTTGCTAGCTATAAAAGAAACAAATGAAACATTTGGGAAATAAAGGATGAACAAGGCTGTGTACACTCAGGGAAGATAATATAAAGGAAACTGTCCAAAGTTTTTTCAAATCCTTTTTTTTCAGGACAAGGGGCAATCCTCCATTATTGATCAGATCGAGTTGGTTAGACTCTTTCCAAGAATAGTACAGGAGAATGAGATTGATACCATCGAGAGACCTGTTACCTTAGCATAAGTACTTGAGGTGCTGAAAGGTTTTGCCAAGGACAAAAGTCCAGGGCTCGACAGATGGACAATGGAGTTCTTTCTTTTCTTTTTTGAACTGGTTGGGTAGGATTTGCTCAATGTCATGGAGGAATCTAGTGCTACTGGAGCAGTTAATAAGGCGTTAAATTCGACCTTCATAGCGCTTATTTCAAAAGTTAATTGTCCATCAACCTTGGGATATTTTTGGCCGATTGCACTTTGCAACCTGTGTTATAAGATTATCTCAAATTTTTTAGCCAAGAGGATTAGACCAATTCTATCTTGGGCTCTGTCAGAGGAATAGTTGGGTTTCCTCAAAGGGAGGCAGATCCTTGATGGTATAGGTACAACTCAAGAGTGCCTGCACAGTATCAAGATGAAAAAATTACAAGCTATCATTCTAAAACTTGACTTAAAGAAGGCGTATGATTGTGTAAATTGGGATTTCCTTCAACTTATTCTCATCCAAGTGGTTTCGACTTGCCCACTACTAATTGGATCATGGGATGTGTCTCACCATCGACTTTTTCTATCTTGATAAATGGTGAATCGACTAATTTCTTCCAAGGAGGAAGAGGGATCAGACATGGTTTCCCTCTGTCACCATTGCTTTTCATTCTTGTGATGGAAAGATTAAGTTTATAAAAAATCCCTTTTAGAAGGCAAGCTGATAGGTATTAAGGATCCAGACTTATAAAGATTCTACATCTGCTTTTTGTAGATGATATAATCATTGTGTCAAAAGCATCCTTGGCATAATGGTAGGAGATTCACAGGATCATGGAGGTTTTTTATGGAGCGTCTGGTCTTGTGATAAATACCCAAAAGTCAACATGTCTCCATTTTGGTTTAGCGGAAGACACATTGGAGCTATTTAAGTCTACCTTTCAGTATAGCTTTGTATCCCTCTTGGAAGGTTTCAAGTACTTGGGATATCTCTTAAAACTGGATCGTTATAAAGTGAATGATTGGCAATGGCTCACTGAAAAATTTGAAAAGAGAATCAACCAATGGTGCAATCGGTGGCTCACTATCAAAGGTACGTATGTACTAATTAAGGCTATCTTGGAAGGCCAATCTGTCTATTGGCTAGCATTAGTACATATTCTTGTCTCGGTGCTCAATAGGATTCTCCAACTTGTCTTCTCCTTCCTATGGACAGGGGGAAAACAAAAACAAAGCTATCATATGTGCAAATGGGAGTATATAGCATGCCTAAAAAAGTATTGGGGATGGGGGTTGAGAAACCTCTTCAGTTTTTATCGGGCCCTGACGACCAACACCCTTTGGAGAGTTCTGATGGTCGGAGGCATTTGACAACGAGTTATCAAAGATAAGTACTTACCCTATGGATCGGTTACAAGATGGTTGAGATTGACACAATGTATGGTTCCACAGGGCTCACAGACCTAGAGAAATCTTCAAAAATCTATCCCTCTTCTACTCTGTTGGATCGCATGGAATCCGGGCTCGGGACACTCCATTATTATTGGAAAAGATCGGATTTTGGGATTGGGCAATAAGGCTTTCTTATTAGTTGATCTGCTACAGGAACTAAATCAAAAAAATGTTCATTATCTCTATCAAGCCAGCCATGTATTGTGCCCTGGCACTATTTGCTCCATGTGGTATGACAACAAGGTTTTGAACCTGTCGGGTGTTTTGGCAACCGAATGGGAGGGGTACAGGAAGGAATTTATCGATTCGGGGGTTCAACTGTGAAATAGGCCAGATGTATTGATCTGGACGAGTGGCGATTCCTCCGGGCATATGACAACAAAGAACGTTTATAACACCATTATGACAATTCAGTGGACGACCAACACTGGTGGGTGGCGGAAGCAGCTGTGGAATTGGGTTTGCCCTTTAAAACTCAAACTTTTTTTCTGGTTAGTTGCAGAATCCAGAGTCCTTACCTGGGAAACTCTTCAACATAGAGGTCATGTGGGACCTAACATTTTCCATCTTTGCAGGCTTTCTGGTGAGTCGGTAAATCACCTATTTGTACATTGTTCTTTCACCGCTCGGGTATGGAAATTTTAAACATGATACACCCTTCCTCTATAGGGTGGCGCGGGTCCTCTTTTTTGGACTGTATGAACTGCTGGTATGCTTAGAATCATTCGGCCCCAACATTATCAATTTATATTTGCTGGTACATTTGGTTAGAAAGGAACATAGTTATATTTGAATCTCGTCTCCCTTCATATCAAAAGGTGATTCACTTAGCTCTAGCTGCACTGGAAGCCAACAAGAAACATATTCATACTCCAATCTCGAGAGCTCCAAAAGACGTGATGACTGGACAAAAGATCACTGGATGGTTTGATGGGGCTTCTCAACAGAACGATGAAGACAATGGAGCGAGTGGAGTGATAAAGAATAGGGAGCATACTTTTTACAAGTGGATGATAAATTGTGGAGTTGGAACAAGCACTAGAGATGAACTTATGGGGGTATGGGTGTTATTAACTTTAGCCTCTCGACTTTTTATTTTTGATATCACCGTCCTTGGAGATTCAAGAATAGCCATTGATTGGCTAAAAGGAAAATGATCGCTACATGTGGTCACCTTGGAGAGATGAAAAGAAATAATTACAGATCTCATCAATAAATTCAGGGACATTTCTTTTGGCCATGTATACAAGGAAGACAATCAAGAGGCAGATCGCTTTTCAAAACAAGCGCTTATGAAGCATCCAGGATCCATAACATACTACTTATGTGAAGAGGGACATAAGGGCCCTACTATGCACTTAAGCCTATTTTAATCCTAGAGTGCTTTTACCCCATATCTATTGTCAGTGTAGTATTATTACTCAGTGTCTTTTGCTTTTTTGTAATATGGGGGCCCCTATGGCATAGCTGGAAATGATTGTGGGAGGTGATAACATGCAGTAAGATACTGTTTCGAGTATTTACATGGCAACCAATGGTTCCTATTTTTGGCGTAAAAGACTTGTTATGTACACTTTTATATTATTATGAATATAAAGAGAAGGTTTCTATGGAAAAAAGTAATGTGTTGCATGGGACAAGAGTGAAATTAGTTGTTGAAAGAGCAAGGGCCTGATTTTTGTAGTTTTTAAGGGTGGGCCAATAAATTGTACACATAACCCATCCAAAGGTGTTAGAATTCAAACAACACAACATGATTCAAATATGTAGCATAGCAACTTTAGTCTTTAATGTGGGACTTATGTAAGTTAGCAAGATTCAAATCTGTAGCATAGTAACTTCAATCTTTAATTTGGGACTTGGTAGGTTATCCATGTGAATAGAGTGTATTAGAAAAAATTGTAATAACTAGAAAGTTAGGACCGAGAATGAAACTTTCACTGGGTATGTAATCAGATGCAAATTCAAGCGAAATAAAACTTTAATGGTTGCTTTTTCTTTCTACACACAAGATACTAAAGTATGACATAATGCAAAGCCTCAAACAAAGCAAATCATGTACAATACCTATATTGTTGTCTCTTGCTTTAGTCAATCCAAGGATCTGTTTGTATAAGGGAAGCCTCCTCCAATAAGTGCCTTCAAGAACCACATATTTGCCACTATAAAAAATAGTACGAAAGATCATCATATACAAAACGAAGAATATGGCTATAAAGCACAAATAGTCTCATGTTCGACTATAAGTGACACCACATTTTAACATAATGTCATTGTGAGTAGGATTGTAGTGATAATTGCGTATATGCTTATGTTGATATATATAACGTAGAAGTGACACCATTTTGGTATTCAACCAATTTTGTTTCGATGTCAACTTCTTGGTTCACTTTGAAGACATGTATTCAAATTTGAAACTTTGAAAATACAATGGATCATGTAGTATTTCTTTTATTTCTTTTAAAGAGAACTCTTCATGTTTTTTTTAAATGATAGTTGATATGTTTTCTCCATCTCTTTATCATGACTACTATTGATTACATATTTACGATTTTATGATAACTTATTATTTCTTTAATTACTTTACAGTTAATACACTTTGATCATGAATAATAATTTAATTATTTTACAACATTTCACTTCTCTAATCTCCACGAGGAGTTCATTGAATCACTAGAGAAATACCTCATTTAGATGCTCATTCACTTCGTCATTTGGACGAAAATGGTCTTGTAACCTTGTTCCTACATGACCCGATCGATCTGATTGGGCACTAGCCATCTATTTTATTTGTTCAATTGTTTGACAACATGAAACTATGAAACCAAAAGCTCTGCCCTGCCTCTCCGTCGGATAGAAGGGCAGAGGAGGGTTCTCTACCTGGAAGGGACACCCCTTCGGTGTTCTTTTCAGAATTGGGGCCTCACAATCATTAGCCAATATGCCTTTCGCGCATTTATGCCCCTCCTCGTTCATGGTTTGAAATTCTGGTGTCCCAGGCGTAGAGGAACCACACCAACCCATCCCGAACTTGGTGGTTAAAATGTTTAAATCATTCTAAATTTATAATTTTATACTATATAATGAATTTAAAAAGAAAAAAAATATAAAAAAATTGCTTATAGAACTCTTAATTAAAAAACACCACTATCTAAAGTATTGTCTCAATACCTCAAGGGGTCATAGGGATCGATACTTCAAAGGGTGAGAGGGTCAATACCTCCAAGGGTTTGTAGTTCCAACGACATAGAGTTACGAAATAGATCCATCAAATTAGAGTTTTGGAGTACATCCACTATGACCAAAGTAATAAAGTTCTACACTAGATTTTGCAATTACCAAAGTAGACTTCTATATTTAGTAATCGATTTCAACAAATTAATAAAAGCTTAGTTTTAATTTTAACAAAATAAATAAATAATCTACTTTACATTTTATTTTTAATTTTAATAATTCTTTTTTTTTTTTTAAATATAATACAATTTTTTTTTATTATATATATATTATTAACAAAACAGAAATGTACATAATCCCCCAAAAAAATCTGCTTTACATAATTTTAATTAAAAATCTATCTTACATCATTTCAGTGCCAACTAATGAAGTCAATTTCAGACAATGCCAATTTCCTTTTTCCATGAGAAATTAACTCGACATTTAAAAATAATCTTTTTTTTTTCCAATATTTTTATATAGCAGCATTACAATATCCATCCCGAAAACTCAGCAAGGTTTGATCACAAGACCTCCTCCCAACACTTGGAGAAAGGTGCGCTTGTCTACCAACTGAGCTGTCTCACGGGACTTACAATGCCAATTTCCTTACAAACCTATTCGTTTTCAAACATTTTTAAACAGGTAGGCAATGAGTGCTTATTCCACTTGTTGATGAGGTGGTCTACTATTTGACAAAACAGAAAGGATGAACATTGACACGTTTTGTTTTTATAAATTTCTTCAGATTTGTTTGTCTTTTTAATTGTTATCGGGTGGAGGAGTCGTAGAGGGGGAGCTTTTTACAGTGGTAGCGAGAGCCACACAGTGCGCGATCGGATATAACAACGCTCAGAAGGTTGCTGAGTTATCAGATTACCAGGTTATTACGTTCAGATTGGGATTTTGGGGGATAGGGGGGATATCGCTCTAATTCGAGCAGGAATGGCCGGCTGTATAACTGCTTCTTCAGTCGCTTCCCTTTCTACCAGCATCTCCATCTCCACTTCCTCCTCCCCGTGTACTCAACAGTCTCGATTACGCTGGTGTTATTACCCTGTAAAGGTAAATACTATTGCGTCGTCTTCTTCTTACTTTTGTTTTTCACTCGTGGGCTTGCGAAGCTTTTCCATACTGAAAAACCGAAAAACCGAAAAACTTGAATGAATTTGTAATGGGTGTAAATGCTTTTCTACAAATTGAATTTGAATAAGACAAGTGGATTGCAGTTACCCATTACATGCTTTTGGGGTTTGGGTTTAGCAAATTATTTAGAAAATGGACCGTGCTAGTGGCCAGGTTGTTGAAAAGCTACATACTCCAAATATATGATGGATGTGTTTGTGACTGGGATAATCCACGGGACTATGAAGTACCAAAACTGTCAAGATTTTCCTCTTTCGCGGCTTCAGTGTCAACACCCATTTCTCCTCTACTTAGTTGTGGGTCAGAGGGACCACTATGAACAAATGAATAAGCCGATACACTGATGATCAGAAACTCGTAAGGGGTTGGTGGTAGAGTGTGGGTAACTAATAAGCACAGAGTTATGTTTATTTCAGCCCTGAGCTTTGCCAGCTCAAAATAGAAAAGGAAAAAGACTCGTGGAGTTCAATGTGTGTAAGTTTATTGTTGGTCTATCACCTGAGAACATTTTTCTGCAGGCTCTTGGAGTTGACATCTCTATTCCGTGTGCTGGGTGGAGGGGCAAGGGATTATTGTTTTGATTTACCCTTTTGCGAGCTATACTTGTTTTTGTTTTTGTCCATGAAAAAAACGTATTTTTATTTGAGATAAACAAAAATACAATACTTAGGTGCTCTAGGCACAGTCCAAAATGGATCATCTAGAGATAGATGTCTTCAGAATCTTTCACTATAGTAGTACATCCAGAAAAATCCACAGCCTTAATAATATCAACATTTTATCTATCAAATAAACAAGCAGGAGACTTAACAGTCCTTAGTATTGTCATATTACAAGTTAAAAAGAAGTTTAGAAATCATTTAATGCAAACTGTTGGAAGACTACTGTCTGGCCATCTTGTACTTCAAGTTCTTCCAAAGAACCATAAAGCTCAGGTAGTTGAAGTCCTTCCTTTGAGAGCTAATCTGCAGTCTTGTTGTGCTCTCTATAAACAAGAGTATAGCTGATCCAAATTGTTAGAATTTTAGGGTAAAAATGCAGAATGTAAGTCTCTTTTAATTTTTCTAATCAACAAGACAAATTTGATCTGTAAGTAAATCATAAGTAAGGCAAACTGCAGCTGTTGAATAGAGTAACTCTTGATCATATATTAAACTCAGATCTAAGAGACAGATCTACTATAGAACTGAACACGTATCTTAGGTCTGCAACAGTACATAGTAGGAAAAACCTAGAACAGTTAGAGGCAGCTCAAAGATACAACACAGAAATCATACAATACCTTATCTGAATATAATAGGTCTAGATAACTCAGATCTTTAACACACAGAATCATAAGACTTCATAAGAATTCAAATCTGAAGCTTATCATAAGCAAATGACAATGAGCACAACTCATAGATCCATACAAAACTAACTCCATGTTTATATAAACAGATTAGATCTAAACCAAAGTAGAAGCAAGTAGGAATCATACCTCGTACAATAACCTACCCATGAAGATAGCTCAGCAACCACAGTAGAGATAGATCCTGAAA